>JAULKM010000008.1:9336636-9367241 GCA_032355605.1 Rubia tinctorum
GTAACCAAGTTGTGTGTCTCGTGTTTATTTACTTTACATACTTGGTTAGGTTAGACTACGTTGGAACATAGGTTTGCTAGTTAAAGCCTAAAACGGTAAAACTAGTTTTTCATAAGGTGCTTAAATTACACGTCATAGGTGCTTCAACCACAACTTGTAAGTGCTACGAAAATAATTTGGTGCTTGGAATACAACTTGTAGGTGCTCAATGTAACATGTAGGTACTTCTTTTATAGCTTATATGTGCTACTAAAACAACTTAGTGTTTAGAGTATAACTTGTAGGTTCTTCAAACATCACTCATAAGTACTTCAAATGTAACATGCACGTCGTTCTATAACTTGTGTGTGCTATGAAAATAACTTGATGTTTAGAGTACAATAGATGCTTCAACAACCGTTTGTAAGTATTTCAAATGTAACATGTGGGTGCTACTTTTATAACTTGTGCGAGTTACGAAAGTAACTTAGTGTTTAGAGTTTAACTCGTATGTGCTTTATATTTAACCTATAGGTGCTTCTAAAATGGCCTAATCAAGGCGCTCTAAGATCATATGCAACCAGAAATGATACTGAAATTTGGTGATAATATTGGTGAACCTTCATTGCGTGAAGTGAACAAGGAGGCATAAATGCTACTTTCTTTACTTAATTTCATCCTTATTTTCTCTATCATTTTAAAGATTATAAGGTATCGTTTACGTTTACAGACATTTGGTAGCAGAAATTAACGTTGTACATCACGGCACGATGATCCAGTAATTGTACGTTCAACTTGCTCTCTCTGCTCAAGAATATCACAGCGACAAAAAGAACTGAACAAACAAGAACTCAATTGCTGTTAACAATGAAAACCATTCCATGATGTTTTTCCATTTCCATGGATTCTTATGGCTACAAATATTTATGAGAAGACTTTGTGGCTTCCAATTCAAATCATTAAGTTGGAACTAAAGTTCAATGTGCATGTTGTAGCAATTAGACGGTAACGAATGAGTCGCATCTTTGAACATCACAGATGGAATAAAGAAGCAAGAAGAATGTAGCCATTGGATTAACTACTTGAATTACTCGGATTTATTCTCACATAAATGGGTGTTCTCACATAAAAGGGGTATTCTCACATAAATGAGTGTTCCCATATATATATATTATGAGATATTTATAGTTTTAAATATATCTTTAAAAGTTATATTTTAATAAGTTATGATTAATTATATACAATAAAGAATTAAAATCAGTAGTGATGTGGTATCTCTGATCAAGCAAAAAGCAATTGTTGTTCACTGCATGTTGTCTCTTCCTGAAAAACAGATCCCGGAAGTGATTCCGGGGAAAATATTCTAACGATCAAGTAAGTGCTTTTCCTTCAGAGAATAAAAAATTCTCAGTTTAGTCTTACTTACCTTCTTCAGTGTTACTCTCCTTGTATTCATAGGAGTCCACAATCGTGGTTCTACATTGTTAGCGTATGAGATCGTGGGTTGCATCACGGTTCCTATGATTTCGGTTCGTGGCTAAACCTTCAAACGTGGTTCCACCATTATCGGTTTGTGGCCAAATCTTTCAGACCAAACTCCACATTTCTTGGTTCGTTGGCCCTATTCATTTTTCATTCTTGGGTTGGGCTTAAAGTCCAACAACTTTTAATTCGTGGGTTAGTGATGTGGTTCATGTTCTAGGTATACACCATAAACACCCCCTAACCATGAAGAGTAGTAAACGCGAAGCGATGACTTCATTTGAGGATGTATGCAAACTGTTGTTTTGTGAATTGCTGAGTCTGTAATAACATGTTTGTCATTAATGTAACTAAAATTGTGTTCATGAAGTGATTCTTGCTTCTTGGCTATTGATGCGATTTTGGTGGGATTTCTGATTTTGAATTTGAATATTCTCTATATCCATCGTAGGTATGTTGACTTAAACGTTTGAGATTTTGTTTCATTGAACCCAGATTTCCTCGTCTTTATTTGTTGTACCATTATGAGATTTCCTCCTGCCGTTATATTTTCCCCTTTATAATTGCTTCGATTTTGGTGACTTAATTATGTCACTATTCAGTGTAATGTATTCACTCATATACCGTCGGCTTCTCGTATTCCTAAAAAAGTAAGTAATTTTTTGTAAGACTTTCATCATTATTTTCCTGCCTGATTTGACTTCTCTTGTCTTTTCAATTTCTTAAATTAAATTCCTTAACCCTTTTGGATTCTTCATCTTCTTCCTGCCTTCTTTATCGTTCCAATTCCTCGTCGTAATCCATCAAATCGTAAGTTTCCTTGTTCTTAATCTTCTCCCTTTCTTAGGCGATTCTTATAATTGTGACCTTGTATGGCGTCTCCATTATTGTGACTTTGTTTCTCCATCTTGGTCTAGGAGTTCTTCGATTGATTTTCTTCTTTTATTCTCTTCTTTGTTTTTTCTCGACATGTATTATGTGTTTCTTTTCTCATCTTTTACCAGAGTACACCCTTTTGTGTTCTATTATTGTAATTGATAGAGTTTTCGTCTGAATCTTAGGAATTATGTTCGCCTCAATATCTACCCCTAATGTTGGTGAACCTTCCGTAAAACATGTCCAAGTTGACGATGTCAACTTCGGGGAGGATTCCGACCATCTCACCGGTTCTTCTACCGTCAGTAGTGTTCTTTCTGATTACTTCTTGAATAATTTTAAAAATAATTTTCCTTTTTTTGTCTTCGTAAGCCTCCTGATAATTCTGAGAGTGTTCACACTCCTCCTCCTGGTTTTATCTCTTGTTATTTAGATTATCTTAAATTTGGGCTCGCTTTTCCTATTTCTCAGCACATCTTAGATTTACTCTCACATTATCATATCACATTTTCTTAGCTTCACCCTAAGGCTATCTCGATCATTGTTGTTTTCTATCATGTGTGCGAGGAAACCCAAATACCTTTTTCGATTGACCTATTTTGTAGTCTTTATCAGCTCCACAAGGTGAAAAACTCATATGACAAATTCACCCTTTATCCGGTCATTCCCAATGTCAAGTTTGTCACTAGATTTCTAATAATTATGGTGTACGGCGTAATTTTTTAAAACTTTTTAATGGAAGGGAACCAACATTTCCAGTTTGGAACTATTATGTTCCTAAATCCAAACTTCCTAAGGTAGGGGTTGGTCTTACTGCTGAGTCCGAGGTTGTATTAACACTTAGCCAACAGTCGATCTATCTTGGCCATGCTGATTCTGAGATTGAAGGTGTTTTTTTTGTCGCTATCTTGTCGTTTTTCCTTGTCCCACTTATTTTTATTCCTTACTCTTCTCATTGTTCAATTATTTCTGCGTGTTCGTCTGACTTGTTTTATATACTGGATTGCATATATGGATTTAGTTAAGCGTTCTGTTGAGGGGGGATTTTTTTCTTCTGATGACGAAAATGAGGAACCGGAAGCTACGCCTACCCCCAACAAACGATAACACTGCAACTGTTGTCCACAGGAGAATGTTGCCGAAGCAAATTCTTAGCTAATAACTGCCGAAGCTACAACCAATGAAGGTCGGGAGGTAGCTGCTGGAAATGTCACTGGTACCTCTAAAAGAAGAAGGGAAAAAGATCACATTGGTGGATCATCAATCACCTTGGAGCCCCCCAAGAAAAGAGGACGTAATAGTCACTCTTATCCCAAACTTCCACCGTGAAGGCATAGCTTAATGGTAGAAGGAACAACTCCTGCTACTCTATCTAAACTTTTGCTATATGAAACGATGGTTGTGGTAGGTTTGTTAAAAATTTTGAAATTATTTTTGGTTTGGTTTTATGTTTCTTTATTACAGTGTCTAACTGTTAGATTTACTTGTGTATCTTTATAGAAATGTGATGTTCGGAGCTTCTGATGAACGTACACGGATTGGTGAGGAGCGTGCGAAGACCACTGATGAGAAAGCCAAGAAGCTTCGTTCTGTGCTGGAGGAGATGTGGACTAATGATCTTGTTTCTTTTAGATGCCCTCAAGTCCTTGTTGATCAATTCGTTAAAACGAAGTCTTTCTTCAATTTATTTGAGGAAGTTTCTACCTCTGCTCACAACGTTGGTTTTTGCGAAGCTCTAGTCGAATTGCGAGGACTGAACCCTACTTTGAAGACTACTAATCTGTCTAAACTGGCTAGGTCTGAGGAAATATTGGAAAAATAGAAAGTTTTGCTTAATGATGGTTTTATAAGAAGCATTTATGATGGTAGTCATTCCCATGCCTAGTTATCTCACTTCGTTGGACTTTCTTTTTTGCTCTATGTGACTGGGCTGGAGAAGTGCGAAGTTGATTATTTTGAAGATCTTCCATTCATTTCTCGTGGTACACTGCGTCTTCTTCTAATCTTGAGTCCAATGCGAGTGTAGAGGTTTCAGCTGAGCATGCAAACAAGGAGGACTCCACTCTTGTTGTCCAGCATTCGACTGCTACTCCTTCTAATGTTAGTTGATTCTAGTGTTGTGAATTTTGATACAATTTTTATTTGTAATCCATAATAATACTCCTATGTATGTTTGTACTATTTTTGGTATTTAACTTAGTATCGCTATTCTAATTTTTTTTCAATTACTCATCGTTTTTATTTATATGCGTGGTTTTGATATTTTGGTCGACCATAAGTTTTTGAAACATCTCGACTCTTTGGTATCCAATGTTCACTTTCCTAGTTGTCCTGGGTTTATATCTTCTCATTCATTTATCCATATTAAGCTGGGTGAAGCTACTCAGTCTCTATCCAAGGAATATCTTGAGCTTACTTTTGCTGATCGTTTCTCTAATTTGGATCCATTCCATTATGTCTTGGATGTAAAATTCCTACTTCCTCATCATCTCCATATTATTCTCCTCCATGCCCTTGTAGTAGGTTTATACCTTATGGTTATAACATTGAATCTTTGGACAAGAATATCATTCGTAGCATAGTCGATCTTGAGCCTGTCGGCGTATACATGCGTACGCTCAATATTCCTAGCCGTGTTCAGGAATGGGTGCTATCATTAGGTATTCGTCTGAAGTATATGCTACTTAGTATCAACGATCTGGAAGTTGGATGGAAGAAGACTCTGAAGGATACATAAGAGTTTTTTGCTGAACAAAATAAACTTATTCAGCCCCAACAGTTGAGTATGGTTAGAATGCTTTGTTAGCAAGAAGAGGCTAAGAATTTTTCTGCAAGAAAGGCCTGTGAATCTCATCAAAAGACCTTGATTATTGATAGCAAGTGTTCTCACATCGATGATTTATTGGAGCAACTGAAGAAAAAATAGAAGGAGTGTGATCATCTTTCTTGTTCGTCGGCTGGGTGGAAAAGTAGGTTTGATGAACAGTTCGCCATAAATACCCAGCTACCTAGTGAAAATTACCACCTTCGTGCTGAGTGTAATTATTTTGACTCAAGTGTGCACCAACTTGAACAAGCTTGTGTTGATTATAAAGATAAGCTTCAGACTCTTCCATCAACATCTCATGGTTCCACTAGGCGTAGAGATTTGACTTTGAGTATTGGAGGGCAGAGATTTAATTTGTCTGAGTCTATTAGGTCGCATATTCTCCGACTAGAGGACGAGGTAGAAAACTTGGTGGCTACAAACAAGGATTATCAAAACAGTGTTGATGTTATGAGTATGCAGGTTGACCGCAAGGAATTTGGTCCTATAACTGATTTTAAGGCGTACTATGGCAGATATCTCGGTCATATGGAATGAAGGGGTCAAACACGGCATCCTTTCTACTTGTTCATGAAATGGCGGTATGATCATATTCTAGATGAGGAGCACGAGGCTGAGCAATCTCGTCATTGTGGCAGTTTTTCATCTTATGGATCATCCAGCGTGTCAAGGAGTAAATAGTTTTTTTCTTTTATTCGATGTACTAGTTTGCTTTTTGGAGTGTTTCAAGTAGTACTCCTATGTTATATTGACTTGTATTTTGGAATCTAGTTTGTTTGATGTCGATCAATATAAGATATTATGCTTTTTGCATTTGTATTTTTTGTTTGTATATTTGTCTACGAGGTATATTGCTTTCGTAATTAAGGTCGTAACATTTTACCGTGCAAAGCTGCGTGGTCTATTGTTTGCTTCTATCGTTGTTTTTGTAGGCAAGTTTGACTTTTTTGCAAAGTCTATGGATTGCAAAATGAAGAGTTTGCATTGTGCAAACTTGCAAGATCTATCACTTGCTTTTATTGCTGTTTTTTGTAGGAATATCAGCCTTTTTACAAGATCTATGGCTTGCCTAGTTAGGTTTACAAAGTTTCAAAATCTATAGCTTGCAAAATTGAGAGTTTGTATTATGCGAACTGCAAGATCTATTGCTTGCTTACGTCATTGTTTTTGTAGGCATATCTACCTTTCTATAAAATCTATACCTTGAAAAACTAAGATTGCGAAGTTGAAAGATTTATAGCTTGAAAAATTGAAACGTTTTACTGTGTGAACTGCAAGATCTATTGCTTGCTTTTGTTTGTTTTCTCATCTTCGTCAATCGCCTTATGGCATTTTTCTAGCTTGCTGCGTCATGATTGGTCAGACTTAATTGTTTGCAACTACAAGACTTGATATTTAGATTGTGAAGTTCCACAGTTGCCTATTTTTCATAAAATGAAAGTAAAGAACATCAAAAGTTATTTGCCTCAAAAGATGCATTTTGGTATAATGTACGACTGCGATAATATCGCCTTCAAAACTAAACAAAAATGTAAACCTCGACATTGATCATCTACTGGCTTCTATACAACTGAATCTTCCCTATCCTCTATTTTGGATCTACACATTCTTTCTTAGGTTGATGACATGCCAAGTTTTGGGGACGCTGCTGCCATTCAATCTTTCTAACTTGTAGTAGTTAGATCGGTGCGCTTTCGTTATCTTGTATTGGCCTTCCCATTTTGGGCTTAATTTTCCTTTTTCTTCTGCGGGGATTGCTTCATTTTTCCACAGCACGAGATCGCCAATTCAAAATTGCTTCTCTTTGACTTTCTGATTGCATGCCCTGGCCATATTTTATTTGTACTTTGCCTCTGTGATCATTGCATGTTGCCTTTTCTCTCCAAGTTCGTCTAAATCCAACCTCATCCTTTCAGGACTATCGTCCTTCTTCTATTCTTCTACTCAAATGCTTGAGTTTCCAATTTCCACAGGTATTACTGCGTCATGACCATAGACTAGGCAGTATGGCGTTTCTCCAGTTGGTTTTTGAACAGTTGTTCTGTACAACCATATTGTGTGGGGTATCTCACCCATCTAACCAGTTTGCTTTCCTTCCAATATTTTTTGAATACCCTGAATTATAGTCCGGTTAGTTACCTCTACCTGTCCATTTACTTAAGGGTGATCTACGGATGTGAACTTTTGTGCAATCCCCAATTTCGAGCACCATTCAATAAAGGTCATGCTTGTGAATTGTGTGACATTGTCTGTGACAATAGTCTTTGGCACCCCAAAGAGACAAACTATATTCTATCAAATGTACTTTCTTGTTACTTCTACCATTAATCTTCCCAATGGATTTGCGTCTACCCATTTTGTGAAGTAGTCAATTGCCACAATTAGAAATCTTGCATTGCCAGCTCCCTTTGAAAAAGGTCTGACTAGGTCAATTCCCCATTTATTGAATGGCCAAGCTCCATATATTCCTGTTAAAGCAGCATGTGGTTTATGTGATATTGGGGAATTAATATGGAAGCTTTTGCACAAATTTATGTACACGTTGAACATATTTGGCCAATAGTAACCTGCCCAAATTATCTTCTTCACAATTGTTCTAGACCCTTGATGTGTTCCACATAATCCTTCATGCACTTCTTTCAAGATTCCGCATGCTTGCGATGGTACTACACCCTTTATCTATGGAGAAAGTAACCTTTTTTGTATAAGATTCCCTCTTCATAGACATAGTTGTGAGATTGCAATTCTAACTTTATGGCTTGTATTTTGTCTGTTGACAATTTTCCCATGGCAAAGTACTCTATTAATGGTGTCATCTAGTTTAGTTCTTCTGTCTGGACTGTCGGAACAGTTGTTACTACTGTACTTTTGACTAGAATGACCACTACTTTCACATCCTTGTGTCCTATCAATGAATCGAACCTAGTTGTCACCAATTTGCTCAAGCCGTATGCCTTTGTGTTTTCACTTCTTGGTACATGTTGAATATTAAAATATTCAAGTTGGGAAATGAGCTGACAAAATCTTCTTAAATACTTTATCAACTGCTATTCTCGTACTTCGTAGTCTCCCCATACTTGTTGGACTACAATCGGCGAATCGCTGAAGCACTTAACGCTTTTGACATTCATTCTGATTGTAAGGTCTAAGCCACATATTAGTGCCTCATATTCAGCTTCATTTTTGGTGAGTAAAAAAGTCAAAGTGAAGTGAATATCCGTGCTCTCCTACTTCTGGATTGACCAGTAACAGTCCTACCCTGCAACCTCCTTTTCTAGATGCTCCATCAATGAACAATTTCCATACAATGTATACCTACTTGGATTTTCCTTTGTCAATTCCAATATTTTGTTGCATATTTACCTCTCACGTTTCTGCACTTTTCATCTCCATAATGAACTCTGCTAAGGCTTGTGCTTTTTATTGCAGTTCGCGGTTGGAACTGGATCTCATATTGCCCCAAATCAAGAGCCCACTTGGTCATTCTACCAGATGATTCAGGCTTGCTTAGGATATTCTTGATTGGGTAGTCAGTATAGACGATGATTCCATGACTCTGGAAATAAGTTTGCAATCTCCTTGCTAAATATACCAAAGCTAGAGTTAACCTTTCAACCGGCAAGTATGCCCTCTCTGCACTTTGCAGTATTCTTCTAATGTATTATACTAGTACTTGTTTTTTGCCTACTTGAAGCACCAAAACTGAGCTTACTGCATTTTTTGAAACTACCAGGTACAGATTTAAAGTTTCTCCAGGGATTGGTGACTTCAGTGTTAGCAATGCTTGGAGCTACTCCTTCAATGAATCATACCCTTTATGACTTTCATCGCTCCAGCTAAAAATTTTGACCTTCTTAAGGACTTCAAAAAGTGGGAAATATTTCTCTGTTGCTTTTGAAACAAACCTACTAAGCTATGCTAACAATCCCATTAATATCGGCACTTCCTTAACTCTTCGTGGTTGAGGAAGGTCAACTATGGCTTGTATTTTTCTTGGGTTAGCCTCAATCCTCTTGGAGGATACCTTGTATCCTAAGAATTTTCCTGCGCCTACTCAAACTATGCATTTCTTGGGATTAAGCTTCATTCCAATTGCACTTAGTGTATCCAAATTTTCTTTCATGTCTTGAGTGAAGTTGCATATCCTTTTGCTTTTGATAACCATGTCACCAACATATGCTTTCACACTTCATCTTATTTGATTGTGAAATGCATTTTTTACTACCCTCTGATATGTTGCTCCTGCATTTTTTTAGGTCAAACGGCATCTTCATATAGGAAAATATTCCAAAGCTTGTTATGAAGGCCATTTTTTTTGCGTCTTTTGGATTCATCAGTATTTTATGATATCTCTTATACGCAACCAAGAAAGCTAGGACTTCGTAACTTGATATCGCTTCTACTAACTGACCAATTTTAGCAAAGGATAACAGTCTTTTAGGCATGCCTTATTTAGATCAGTGAAGTCTATACACATTCTCCACCCTGCGCCTGCCTTCTTTACCATCATTGGGTTTGCTAACCATTTTGGATAGAACACCTCCTTTAGAATACCACTCTGAAGCAATATCGTTACTTTCTCTTCGATTGCTTTCTTCTATCACTAGCAAAGCTTCGTCGCTTTTGCTTGACTGGCTTGAGCGAGTCACTAATATTCAGAGAATGGGTAGCAATTCTTGGGTCGACTCCTCCCATATTCTGTACATTCCATGCAAATGTATGTTTGTGACTTCGCAAGATTTCTATAACCTTTTCTTTCTCCTGATTTGGAAGATGCTTTCCAATTTTGACGCACTTAGAAGTGTCTTCGTCAACCAAAGTAACAACCTCGATTTTTTATCCCAAAACTATTGGAGGCTCTGATTCCCCAAGCAAGCCACTATCTGAGATAGTGCTAACCTTTTTTGTATGTTCCACATTTCTTCTTGCTTTCATCCCAATAATCTTGCATTGTCTGGCTGTTTGCTGGTTCCCCTTTATTGTTGTGATTCCTGCTGGAGTCGGGAACTTCATTACTAAGTGGTATGAAAACCATATCACCCTTTTTGTATTCATCCATGGCCTGCCGATGATGGCATTAAATAGACTTGGTGCATCCATGATCACAAAGTCGCACATGATAGTACAATTTCAGTCATTTTCACCTATGGCAACATGCAGCTTTATGTTACCCAAAGGTGTCTCGGATCACCCCGTAAATCCTACAAGAGAGGATGTGGACTTCTTTAGATCAGTCCACTTGAAATCCAACTTATCAAAGCAATCAACAAATATGATTTTGACTGAACTCCCATCATCCACGAACGCTCTATGAACCATGGCATTTCCAATCTTATCGATAATGGCCATCGGGTGATTATGAGGCGAAGCGTTGGGAAATGCATCATGTTCGCTAAATGTGATGGTCTCGTCCACATGAAATCTCTTATCTGCAGGCTCTTGTGGTGGAGAATATCTAGCCTTGGCTTTCCAGGAATTATTAGATATAGACTCAGTTGATCCATGTATCGATAAGATTACTCTTTCTGGGGCCTCGCTCGTTATGTCTTCTTCATAATCCACTGTCATTGTCATCTTCTGATTCTTGCTCAGTGTGTCCTCTATGCCTTGGTTTTTTGGCATAGAAATCCATGCTTTGTTGGTTTCGTTGTACCGGCTTCCTCCATCTTCTTTCTTGTACTGGTTTAGATAGCTATTCCTCAAATTCTCCTCTATTTTGCTTCTCAAGTCTCTGCAATATTTGATATCATGCCCATGGTCCTTGTGGAAGGCACAATAGTGTCATATGGATCTTTTGTCAAGAGGTATTATCATTGGTGTAGGTTCAAGAAATAACTCTTTGTTCGCTTGCCAAATTTCTTTTCATGTCTTCTTCAAGGGAGTTTCTTGAAATGGTGTGACTTGCGCTCTTGATTCTTGTTCTTTGAAAGGGATATTCCCTTTCCCTTTCTTTACGAAACCTCTCTTTGGATCCTCTATTATTTTCTTTTCACCTCTCTCCCGCTCTATCTTGCGGTTGTTTGCTTCTTCAGTTCGCACATACTGTTCAATCATTTTTTGCAATTCCCTTGGGTTTTCGGGCATGTTCTTTGTAAGCTCCTTGTAAAAAACTTCTTGATCACATGCCCCCTGTAAATGCACCCAATGAGGATTGGAATGAGAGATCGCGAACTAGCAAACTTTCAGTGACGAACCTATTATGGTATTCTATGAGACTTTCATCACTTCGCTGAGCTATGTAGTTTAGGTCTTCTATTGTTTTGGTAAACTTCTGCTTCTGATAGAAGCGCCCCAAAAAAATCCGAAAACTGTGCCCAATATTTAATACTTCCGTTTGGTAAATCTTCGTACCATGTAACTGTTGCTCCCGATAAGAAGATAGGGAAAGTCTTGCACACTAACTCGATTTCTGTATCGCGAAATCTCATGTTGTTGCGATAGCAATGTAGGAATTTCTTGGGGTCTGTTGTCCCATCATAGATTTTAACATGCAAAGGCAGATTGAAGTCCTTTGGCATCTTGAAATTGCGAAGATGTGGTTCCAACGGTGACTTAATAGCATCATCATCTGCCACTATATCCCTTAACTCATCCTCTTACTTAAGGGTCTAATGCTTTTGAATTGTTTTTCAAAACTTATTTTCAGGGATTTTGGCTTGAGACTGGCTAAGAACTATTGTACAGATGTTCTCTGTTCGTTTCTAAGAATGATGCGAACGTTATCCTCTCCTTTTCCTAATTTGTGTTAGGAGATTCCTCTTCGTCATTCTCTCTATCTTCCTTACCGTGTTCCAGTTATTTACTATGGATATATGCTTGATCTTGGCTAAGACGCATGCTCTTGTTGCGTCTAGCTGTTTGTTCTTGTGCATGGTGATTATGGTTTCTTTCAATTCCGGTGAACACTATTGTTTACCTTGAAGGGAATCAAGGACTGGGAAAAAATTGTCCCCATAGATGGCTCAAATGATGTGGCATCCCTGATCAAGCAAAGCAATTGTTTTTCACCGTATGTTGTCTCTTCCTGCAAAACAGATCCAGAAGTGATTCCGGGGAAAGTACTTCGACGATTAAGTCAGTGCTTTTCCTTAAGAGAATCAGAATTTCCCAGTTTAGTCTTACTTACCTTCTTCCGTGATTACTCTCGTGTATATATAGGTGTCCACAATCGTGGTTCTGCATTGTTAGCGTCTAAGATCGTGGGTTGCATCATGGTTCCTATAATTTTAGTTTGTGGATAAATCTTCAAACATTGTTTCGCCTTTATCGGTTCGTGACGAAGTTTTTCAGACCAAGCTCCACCTTTCTCGGTTCCTTGGCCCTATTCATGTTTCATTCTTGGGCTGGGCTTAAAGGCCAATAGCCTTTAATTCGTGGGTTAGTGATGTGGTTCATGGGCTAGGTAGACACCAAGTAGCATATTATAATATTAGTATGTTATTTTTAGACAACTTATGTTTAGGTTAGTCAAAATGACTTCAATATCCTCGGTTGACAGCACCAAACAAATAATTTTTATTATATGGTGCTTGGTTTTTAGACAACTTATGTTTAGGTCAGTCGAAATGACTTCAATATTCTCGGTTGACAGCACCAAGAAAACAATTTCTATTATATGGTGTTTGGAATTATAATCATTTATATTTTAAAATTCATGGAAATTTTGTTACTATAAATGGATACAAATATCAAATCATTTCAATAGTTTTACTAATTATAAAATAATCATGTCTAATGCTTCGACGGTTCAAAAAAAGATTTTATATTATGAATCATTAAATTATTAAAAATTTAAAAATGACAGTATTGGAAAGGCCGTCTTTCCACTGCTATATGAAAATACAGGGTTTATTTTAGATATAATATGAAGTTAAGGGTTTATACTATGCCGTAACTACAAGTGAAACATTTGAATTTTTGGTTAGAAACATCACATACTTTTAGTAAAACACAGTCCACAAGTCACATATATGTTACTTATTTGTGTTTTCAATCAACTCTTTTTTTGCAATTCTACTTCTGTGATTAGTGATTTCTAATATATTTTGAAACTGTTCAGTATAAAATGTTTAGATTGAAACATAGATATTAATTCATAAAGCAATAAAATTTAAAGAAATTTGAGCTGATGGAGGATTTTGGGAAAAGGAAAGAAAGTTGAGATTTTACCTTAAATAGGCACGTGAGTTTGGACTCACGAATTTTCAACCATTTATCTTAAAATTGCACTTGAACTCCTGATCTTTACATAATTTATTAAAGATCGTCTTCAAAACACGGACTCTTTCATAAAAGCGCCTGAGTTCAGGATCAAATTGCAAATAGACAAAAAAAATAGAAACTTACAGTAGGCAGAGTTCAGAGTTTGCATCAGATCACCGTCATCGTCGGACATGGACCGAGTCAACGATCCTCCTCCGTCGCAGTCAAGTTTACCTTCATAGAGATTCGTTCAATTTCCGGTGTCCTGTTTGTCGGGTTTGGTTCAATTTCTAGTGTTCAAAATCGTCAGACTTCGCTCGAATCCAGTCATTTTAGTTAGATTACAAGTGGATCAAAGCCATCGAATGTGCTAATTCGACGCATCCGGCCCATCTAGATCGGACAGTTTTGTATGAAACTTTATCATTATTTTTTAGCAATGCAAAATTGAGGGCAGAAATGCAGATTTTTTTGGGGAAAAAATGTCGAGAGTTCGACTTTTAGCCTTGGCCAAAATATACGAGGACCTTTATTGAACGCACTGCGAGTACTAGTTCAAACTTCAACAGCATCAATGACACTCCACAATAGCATCATTTTTTAACGGCAATGAGGCAATGAGGCAATGAGGCAATGAGGCAATTTCGATCTGAAATTAGATTCCAATGGCATTTAAGCCCAACAAAGATTGGCAGGTTGAGAGTTTCATTAAACTGTTGCTATGAAGTTCTGAATTATAAGCATACCGATCCACACTCACTATCACTAAAGAAGGCAGCTCAAAGCATAAACCGTAAATTGCTTCTACTCCTATTTCAAACAGATTTTGAGCAAAATATGCTCTCATACTTGTCACAACATCACATCTGGCAGTTCCAAGAACAGCTAGGTCGAATTACTCAACAGTACATCGTGCCTGGGCCAAAATTAAGAGTTTTTTTAAGCTGAAGCATCCTCCATCAACAATTTCAAACTTGACTAGTACAGCAATCCATGCAAGGCATCAACACTTGAATAACAAAAACACAAAAGGAAGCAACTCAAGTTTTTTCACCAGCCAGCTACTTAGAAAAGAGAGGTTCCCTTTCCCTTCTTGTCACCACCAATTTCGAAATGCTTGCACCTCTGCAGAAAATTTCAAGTATCAATTTCTCAAATAGGTAGGAAGTAAAAAGGGTAAAGCATAACTGTAGGATGAAACAAATAAGGATTCAACAACAGACCTTGATAGGATGCTGCGATACATGTTTGCAACCTTGGCACTGCAGCCTCAGCACAATTTTCTTAGTAGTTTTGGCCTGGTAAATCGGGTAAAATTAACAACCAGATTCTACAATAGATCCATACATCAACAACAAAAAAAATGTACATCTCAATAAATTACTCTAAATTCCAGTAAATCAATTTCCATCCTTACTCTCAACATTTCAGCCAACTTTAGAGATTGCCACTTTTTACCTTCTTGTGGAAGACTGGTTTGGTCTGCCCACCATAACCAGACTGTTTACGATCGTAACGTCGCTTTCCCTGAGCAGCAAGACTATCTTTGCCTTTCTTATACTGTGTAACCTTATGCAAGGTGTGCTTTTTGCACTCCTTGGACTTACAGTAAGTCTTCTTTGTCTTAGGAACGTTCACCTGCAAGAACCATTTACATTAACTTCAAATTGATGCCATAAGAAGTACCAACAACATCAAAAATCAGGAGCTCTACGGAGAAATAGCATACGTTATCGTCTTTGATTCGAAAAACCTAAACTCATATCACCTCCTTTCACTACTCAGCTAGTCATCCCTATCCAATATACAGCCAAGACAGATGTGAAGGGAAAAAACAGTAGCTTAACCAAAGCATCTATCCAATAGAAGCTATTGATACAAATAATATTCGAAACTGAACAAACAAGAGCAGAGAAAATTTATAAATAGCGGCAGGATAATATAACTCCATAAATCATTTTCCACAAGAAATTAAACAAGGAACAATATGCCAAAAGAAAAAAGAAGAAACCTTCACATGATTTCACATAACATCAGGAAACATTGGTTATCAGTAAACTGTAAACATAGCCACTTTCGAACTAAGAATATAGAAATAAGAAAGGGATGCCGTACTGCAAAACGATTAATCTATGGATACGTACCATTTCGGCCGGCTGCAAAGAGATGCTGAGAGATCGACAGGGAGATTGTTAATCGCGTGAACCACTAAATCTGGCGGACTGCTGATACCCTTATACCAGAGACGATATTAGGGTTCTTCTCTGTGCATTGTGGACTCTAATTTGGGCCTGTCACATTTTGGGCTTATATTAAAGGCAAATAAACTGAAAATAAGAATGGAAAAAAATAAAAGTCTCAGAAAATGTGGCATATTCGTAAACTTATATATACTCATTTTGTCATAATCATATCTGCACACTTTTCTTTCTAGTCCGTTCCAGTCAAATCTGCGCACTTTGAAATTTTTCCTTATTTAGTAAATTTTGACATCCGAAATTCAACTGCTACCTTTAATGAATTTTAAAATTTATAAACTTTACTAAACATTAACTCAACTTATAAATTAACTCAAAATCTCTTTCATCCACAAAATCCTCTCCATCTTTATCTTCTTTTGACTTTATCGTATCCCAATATATCACATTTTCATTTATCCTCCATCACCACGCCTGTATTATTTTCTTCCAAAAAAATTTTGCTGCTCCATCTCTCCGCCCATCCTCTCTCTCTCTCTCTCTCTCCCTCCGCTCCGTCGATCTCCATCCATCCTCTTCCTCTTTTTGCCCATCCTCTGCCTCTCTCTCTCTCTCTCTCTCTCCACCCATCTGATTTAGGTTTGCGATTTGGGAAATCGTTCGATGGTAAATGTTTTGTTGATTTTTCTAGGTTTGGATTTTTTGAATTTTTCTGGGTACCGAATGTTTCTGGGTTTGTTTTTCTGACTGTGGATTTTTGGATTTTGGTTTTCTATGGTCCCTTTGGCGTATAGAGCGTTGGTCCATGAGGAATGATTGGGTGGGGAAAAGAGAGGTGTTGTGACGATGGTGGTGGTGGTGGTGAGAGGAGCGCAGGGGAGGGTGAGAGGTGTTGTGAAGGTGGTGGTGAGAGGCGTTGTGACGGTGGTGGTGAGAGGCGCGTTGTGGATTTTGGTTTTCTATGGTCCATTTGGCATAGAGCGTTGGTCCATGAGGAATGATCGGGGGGGGAAAAGAGAGGCGTTGTGATGGTGGTGGTGGTGGTGGTGAGAGGCGCTCAAGGGAGGGTGAGAGGTGGTGGTGGTGGTGTAGGCGAGCAGGGGAGGGCGAGAGGTGATGGTGGTGATAGGTGAGCAGGGGAGGGCTTGATGATAGTGTCGGTGGTGGTGGTTGTGGTGATAGGCGCGCAGGGGAGGGTGAGAGGTGGTGGAGGTGATAGGCAAGCGATGGAGGAAAGGATGGAAAGAAGAAGAAGAAGGGAATTTAAATAATTTTACATTTCCCAAATTAAAACATCAGTTTTCTCTCTCTGCAGGTATAGCTGGGACATAGGGAGTATGTATGTATGTTACTTTACTTTTTACCTTAAAATTATAATTTTAAAAAAATTGTATTCTGCAAGTTTATAAAATTAATAAATTTTAATGTGATAATATATAATATAAAAATTATACTACCTCCATTTCGTTGGATGTGACACATTTGCCTTAGATACTTGGATTTAGGTGAATGAAATGGGTGAATGAAATTAAATTTAGAAAGGAAAAAAGTAGAATGAGTGGATGAAATTGAAGGAATCTTGTTATAAAAAGAAAATATACCAAATCCAGAAAAACAACAAAAAAAGTAAAGTGTGTCATATCCAATGAAACTGAGGGAGTATGCTAAAATACAAATCTAATGTTATTATTTTCTAGAAAGTGTCTGTCTAACGCTGTAAAATTTTAAAGTGCGTTAACGACCCAAAGTGTTTCAGAAAATGTACAGATATAACCTTTTCGCACCATTCCGACATTGACTTGGTATTTTCTAGCATTGACTAAATCTAAAAGGACTAAAATACTCTTATTCTTAAAACTAAAAGTTTATTGGCAAAAATACCCCTAGGGTTCTTCTTTTTTTTCATCTCCAAAGTCACTGCCACCGTTGCTCCGCGCTCCTCTTCCACCACGGTGGCCGAGATCTAGACTTTGTCGCCAAAATTTGGAGTTTCGTCACCACCACCCGCCAATCCCAACCCAGACCCGGCGCAGCTCGGCTGCATCTCCTTTGCCACCTCCCCCATCCGTCTGCTTCTTCTCTTTCGTCACCCTTACCCATCTCCTACGTCTCTTTCGTCCCACATCCCCTCTCCGTCTCATCCGCCACCATCCCCCACTGTGTAACATCACAACCCCAATCCCATATTCCTAACTCTAGCCCCGACAACATCTGGCTACCGTGCAACACCCAGCCCCAATCCCTTATTTATACAAGTTGTTTGGCGATTGAGAATCCGATTTACATAAGGGGTTTCGCCCAAGGAGAGTTTGACAGTGGCAATAACCTCCCCACGTTCTATGATATGTTCATATTATACGATAATTTTGGGATCTTTTGTACTTATTTTGGTATGCTTTTGTGCTTTGAAGACTCCATTTTACCTTGAAATTCTATTACTAGAGTTAAGAGCGACTTTATCGCTCTTGTCACTTTTAATAAGGATTTTGTGAGACAAGGTAAAGGTTTGAAGATTTGAAGACCATAAAGACTACATTTTGAAGACAATGAAGACCTAGAAGACTCGAAGAAGAGAAAAGGTGATAACTACACTTAGACCAAAAAAGAAGACAACATTTGAGGGTAGAGTACTCTGCCCGTCGCGAGTCGCGACAGTCCTCTGCCCATATTAATTACCTTTTAATTGTTATCCCAAGATCTCCAGACCCTTTTATTACCAATTTCTATAGACCCCCACAAAAAATTAGAAAATTCTTTCTCCATCATTTTAATTACCTTTTTTGGAGGAAAATAATAGCAAAAATATGCACTGGGAGAGATAAGATGCATGTTCTAATTAGAACTAGTTTACCTGCCTGAGATAGCCATTTATTTTTCCAGTTATTTAACTTGGAATCAATATTTTCAAGCAGTGCATGAAAGTTAGAGGATCTATTCCTACCATTATAAATAGGAACTCCTAGGTATTTGAAGGGGATGGATCCATTTTTCATTCCTAGGATTGTTCTAACCATTCTATGTTGTGTACTGTTTTCTCTATTTCCCAGTAAGTATTCACTATTGTGATAGTTAATAAGCTGGCCTGAGACAGATTGATATGCATAAAGAAATTACCTAATACCTTTCAGATTTTTGTCACCAGCCCTCAGGAAAATGGAGGTGTTATCTGCATACATCATATGAGTTACCCTAAAAGCATTTTTTGTAGTGTAAAAATACCACAAATGACCATTAAGAAAATATGATTTGAGGGATCTTGAGAAAGATTCTGTCAGAATGTTATAAAGAAAAGGTGACAAAGGGTCATCTTGTTTGATTCCCATAGAGGCTTTGAAGAACCCTAGGGGAACACCATTAAATAAAACTGAAAATGATGCTGAAGCAATGTTACTTAAAATTAATTTTACAATTTTACCTGAGAAGCCAAATTTTAGCTGAACTAAATTTAAAAAGCCCCATGAAACCATATCAAAAGCTTTATGCATGTCTAATTTTAAAATTTTGATTATGGTTATCACATTTTTAATTTAGAAATCTAACCATCTGTTGCATTTGAATGACATTATCAGCAATATCTCTATTTTGCATGAAAGTTGTTTGCTCTTCAGAGATTAAATCATTCATGAGAGGTCTCAATTTTTAGAGAAAATATTATTCAAAAAATTGGAGAGACTTATTGGCCTATAATCTGCAAAGGATTCTGAAGTTGGTTTTTTTTGGGATTAAGGTGATCCATGTAGCTGCAATGGATTGTGGAATGGGAGAGCCTATAAGAATAAGGTTTACATGTTCTAAGAGGTCATATTTAATTATATCCCAAGCAAAAGTATAAAACTTTGTTGGGAAACCACCTGGACCAGGGGCACTATCCTGATTACAGTGAAAAACTACATCCTTAATCTCATCTAGGGTTGAAGGCTGAAGAAGGTTTCTATTGGCTGCAGGGGAGATGACCTTAGGTTTAGAGTGAAGGAAAGAGTTAAGGTAGGAGGCTGAGGGATTAAGCTGAGATTGGGACAGGAGGTTCTGGAAGACACCTTCTTGAGAAATCTCAGTTGATTTATAAACCATACACCAGAGCTACTCTTAATTTTAGTTATCATTGTTCTGGAGTTTTTCTTTTTATTAGCCATATGAAAATATTTGGTATTATTATCACCTAGTTTAAGCCATTTTACTTTAGACTTTTGCTGCCAAAAAACGGATTCCTCTTTTAAACCTCTAAGTAAAAGTGCCTTAGCTCTATTAAGATTACAATGTTTTTGCTCATTATTAAGGTTTAGTAGATCATTTTCAGCTAGATTAAACTGTTGTTCAGCTTTTAACACATTATCATTAATGTTCCAAAAATATTCTTTGTTCCATTGTTTCAAACATTTTTTAAGTCTCCTAAGTTTGAGGTTGAAAAGATCCGTGCCATTAAGATGACAAGGAAGATTCCAGTTTTGTTGCATTAAAAGTCTAAGTTCATTCTCTCTATTGAGCCACATTATCTGGAATCTGAAAGGTTTTGGCAAGCTAATTTAGGACGATTGAATGGATAGAAACATAGGAGCATGATCAGAGCAAGTTCTATTTAAGATCTAAATGTAACTATTAGTATACAACTGGCTCCAGTCTTGGGTACACAAGCCTCTACCTAATATTTTATATACCCTACCATATAATTTATTATTTGACCATGTATACTGGGGACCAACAGTGTTAACATGTATTAGATTAAGAGTATCAATTAATTCATTGAAGTCTTGTATGCTATCAGGATTAGGGATACTACTTCCTTTATATTCAGATTGTGATGTTATAACATTAAAATCACCAATTAGGAGTTTAGGAGACAAGGGTAAATCCAGTAAATCTATCCATAAATGTCTGCTTAAATATCTTAATGCTTTAGCATAGACAAAGACAGCAAGCCAGGGAGTATTATTTCATTTATCAACAATCTGCATAACTAAGCATTGAGAATGCTGAGAGTGATAGTTACAAGTTAAAGTATCATCCCACGTTAACCAAATTTTTTGGTTATCAGCACATATATGGTTTTGAAATCCTAATTTAATTTTAAGCTTAAGTATTTCCTTATTTTCATACATTGGCTCAATTAGGCATAAAAGAGATATCTTATATCTAATTATTAGATATTTTATCCTAAGCATAGATTTATTATAACCTCTACAATTCCAAACTAAACAATGAGTAATTATGGTGTGTTTAATCATTAAAATTAATTAGTTTTTTTCTGTTTGCTAATCTTAGGATCATGTTTAGACCTGAAAAGTAATTTTTCATTTTAGAGCCAAAATTTTTTATTTTATTTTTAGACTTAACATAAATAACAATCTTTTGAGGGGTAGATATTATCTAACCCGATGTTACTTGGTGAGAAGCTTTTGAGCTAATGATAGATTGTTGATGTACAACATCTTCCACATCCAAGCTTTCATCTGAATTGTCGGTGGAGCAGTTTGATGGGGTATCCTCAAGCCCTTCCTCCCCTTCTGCTTCTTTTACATTACTTTGATTGAAATTATCCTCATTAAGTATATCCTACAAAAGGGCAAAACTGTTCTCAGTTGAAACTGGTTCTTCATAGGGTATAATAGCAAGTGCAGTATAGCTCATGGATTTAGTTTTATGAGTAAAGAGGGGAGAGAGATCATCCTCGTAGTGATAGCTCAGGGAGTGGTCCTTGATGATTGCTATGAGGTATTCCTCCTCATGCGAGATTAGTGCATAATCATTTTCTACTGGATTTGGAGATAGAAGTTCGTCTGAAATTGCATCTTGGAATTGCTCTGAAGACTGACTTCTCAAGTCATTTTCCTTTTCCAGAGGTGTAAGACCTGAGGAACTTGCTATAATCCAAGGTTCTTTCTTCGTCCACACTTTGATTATTTTTCTAGTCTGATTCTTGTGGCTTTTGGGGGATTCCTTTGGTATGTTACTGACCTTATGAGAGGTTGGTACTTCATGGGGTATGACAGTATCATTGTCCAAGTGAATGACTGGGGCTTCCTGGTTGTTTATGACAGGGAAAGATTGGTCTTTAGGTACAGGATGGGAGTTTGGATTGGAAGGTGGTCCCCCTCCCCTTTACATTCCTTTTGCAGCTAGAGTTAGAGTGACCCAATTTAAGAAAAGTAAAGCAATAAGAAGGTTTGGATTCATAGACTATGTTGTACCATTTAGTTTTTGCAATAGAACCCAACCTAATCCTGTTTGGTAGGGGATTTCTTAGATCCAATTCAACACACATCCGGATTATAGAGGGGCTGGTTAGATTCCTAGTTGGGGTATCTACTTGGATAAATTACCAATAGAATTCCCTAACTCTCTCAATGCGGCCGTATGGAAATAATGGGCGGGAGGGTATTCTATGTTAAACCAGATAGGCACAAACGACGGTTCTTCATCAAGATCAAAATCTACAGACCATTTTAGAACACGCATTGAGTGAGTTCCGAGATACCATACCGGTTTGCTCCAAAAATTTCACCTATCATTTTCCTGATTGAAGGTGAGTCTGACATGTCTTGAATCAATTGCAGCCACCTACAAATCAGCTCAAAAACCTATCTTCGTCATTTCTTTTCTGATCACTTCAAGCGTCGGCCTTCCCCTAGAGAATTTTTCGATTAGGGCGTGGTTGAAGGGGATTGCCATCTCTTCAATTCCAGCTTGTGGGAAGATACATGCATTTTCTCCTTTGAATTGGAGCAGAGGATGAAGGTTGATAGAGTTGGGGATTGGTGAAGGTTGATTGAGCTTGTGTCGAGAGTACATGAGGGATTGAAGGTAAGAGGGCGGGCTCTCGCCTTGTGGCGGAGCCGCCATAACAAAGAAGGGATGATGTAATTCCGGCGGTATAGGATTGGATAAAATAGCCATTATCGGCGGTTGAAGAATAGTCAGAGGGAAAGTTTTTAGAGAAGAGAGGTTTTAGAGAGAGATCATTGTTGAATTTTCCCCCTTAAATCCAACCTAATTATTTTATCTCCATATATATATATATATGATTTTCTATTTTTATTTTTTGAAATAAAATTAATTGCAATAAACTTGGGAAAGATTGTCTTTCCATAGGCATATAGAAAGATGAGGTTGAATTAGAATTATAGAAAGGTAAGCAATAATAAAAATTTATTATACAACATGCAGTAATTATTAGTTTATGACCTGATTAATGTAACTCCTAAATTTTATCTTGATTTTTTAATTTTCCTTTTAAAAAACCTTGGTCTTTCCATAAATTATAAAAAAAATCATCTTTTAAGAGATAGACTCCTCTATAAATAGATACCAATTTTCCATAGTTTAATGTACATCATAATATTTCTCTTCTTTCTACTTAAAAAAATATCTCTCTATTTTTATTTTAGTTTTTTTATCTACCAACTACTAATTTTCTTCAACAGGTGGCTCTCCCAACTAAAGTCGGGCATTATATTGTACTAACTCCCTGATATGCAGACCGATGCATTTTAATTTTCAATGATACTGGTTCACATTGTTTAGTAATAAAGCATGGGCAGAATTGGTCTAGAAGACTTAATTGGCCCAAGGAAAGAAGGCTCGGTTATATGACTAAAGGACCAATGGACAAGGTATGATGTGATGAGATCAGTCACATTAGCCAACAATCTTCATACCAAGGTACGTAACAAGCACAAAAGGTATGTTCACATTTTTTAAGTTTACATTACACAAAACCCTAGAGAATACCCCATTCTAACAAGATCGCCAGAGCAGGTACGATGCAAAGTTGGACTTCTCGACCTTAGGTCTTCATTGATTTACAAGACTAGAATTATCTATGGGATTGAGAAGAACATAGCCCACATTAGACAAAGTTTGAACTCAACATTGGCACCTTTTGTTGGGATCACTTCATCTTTAGCATCCATGCACCTCAAACACCATGGAAGGATCATCAACGGTGGTCGGGGACTCACTCAACGACGTGTTTGTAGAAGATGTAACAAACTTGGAAGAAAAGCCCACTCTAATCCCCACATGAGAGCAACAAAGGCTTCAAACCGCAACCGATGGTCTCATAGAAGGAGATGATGAAAAATCTGAAAGAGATAGAGAGAAAGGGAAAAGGTTAGAGAGGCGGATAGTTGGGAAGGCTGAGACACAACGTCAAAACGATGAAGCTTTTCCATGAGCAAAAATAATAGGAGGTCAACTCCCAATAGAGGAAGCAAGAAGGGGAGACCAGCAGCAATGCTGTTAGGAACAGGAAGAGCGTAGCTCCCTCTAGGAGAAAGCTGGACTCCGAGGGGGTAGAGCCATTTTTAGCTTTATCAGAAGGCAATGGGGACGAATCAAATCAACCTTTGAACTAAAGATGGGAGAAGAGTAGATGGAAACCAGAGGACAGGGAAGTTTTCCCAAAAAAGGGGAATGGGATCACCATTCACGAAGAGGATTCAACTGTACACGGTGTATCCCAAGCTGAAGATACCCCCCAACCTGGGGCATTACAATAGAGAGACTGACCCAGAGCATAACCTACGCACATTCTCCACTAACATGGTCACCTTTACAATACCTCAAACCATATGGTGTAATGTATTTGCAACCACCCTTACAACTAAAGCTAGGGTTTGGTTCAGAAATCTAGAGGATGGAACCATTGATAGTTACTGCCAGTTGGAGAAGAAGTTTTTGGAACATTTCATGGAGAGAAGAAAGTTCCCAAATATGAGGTCGGAGTTGTTATCAGTGAAGCATAAGTCAACAAAACCGCTGTCTGTATACTAGGAGAGGTTTAACGATGAGGCAAATCAGGAAGAAGAGAGAAAAAATTAGTTCCTTATGGATACGTTCGTGAATAATCTCAAGAAGGATTTGCTGCTGAGAGACTGCACCTTGAATTCATCAAAAAAATGACGGACTAATGAGAAGAGTAGGAAAATTTATCAGGGTAGATTTAGTAGACAGGAGAAGGAAGGAGGTGCAGGCAGGCTCGGGCCCACGGAGGAGTGAAGCCAGTGGAGACAGTTACAAAAATAGAACAGATCCAGTCCGACCCAACAGGTTAAGCTTTGACAGGAAGTTCACACCTCTCATCAAAACCCCAAAGGATATCCTAGCCTTGGTATCTGCAAAGAACATTCTGGAGCCGTTGAGGAAGATAAAAGCCCCTCCCTATAAGAGAGATAAGCCATTGTTTTACTATTATCACAACGATCATGGTCACAACACGATCGAGTGTGTGCACCTGAAGCAAACCATTGAAATAGCATTCGAAGTGGCTAGCTAGCGCACCTAGAAAAAGAATAGCATGCTCACAACAAGGTCACATACCAGAGTAGAGCAGGGGGAAACAACTGATGAGAAGTTACCAAAAGTCACGAGAGAACCGGAATACGGGGAGATCTCCAGAGAGAGGACATGCAAAAAAGGAAATGAGGTAGAAAAGGCAGAAACAAGGAATGACACACGCCGAGATAATAAAAGATAGAGGGAGCACACCCCGATAGACAATAGTCTCAGTAAAACAAACACTAGAATTTACGGTATCATCGTAGGAGGAAGGAAGGAATCACAGAGAATGCTTGTTGGAGGCTAGTGACACAAGCAACACATGCTGACAGGAGATAGTGAGCGAATGAGATAATATATTTTGGAACGGAGGATCATATAGCATACAAGCCCACTAGCTGAGACATAGTGTTAATCACTGCGAAAATGATGGATTGGAGAATACACAAGGCTTATTTAGATGGTGGAAGTTCCACGGAGATCATGTATTAGCACTGTTTTGAGTAGTTAGACAAAAATACAAAAAGGAAACTGGAGCCAACGGACACTCTATTGGTATATTTTACAGAAAATGCGGTATGGCCTGAATGGACCATACTCATCTCGGTAACAGTGGGGTACAAAGTCAGAATAAGATAGCGGACATGAATTTCACCGTGGTAAAGGCTAATAGCCCATACAACATGATATTCAGACCAACTCTTGCACTGATGAAAATGATAGTATCCACTCATCATTTGTTGTTAAATGTCCCTACTCAGAAGGGGTAAATGAACCGAAGGAAAGAGAATGCTACCAAATAATGCTGAGAAAATGAAAAAGAGATGCCACAGAGCAGGCACAAGATAGGCACACTGAGAAAGCAAGAGCAGTGAGAATGATGACAAGCAGGGATGATCCATTTAAACTGGGCCTAAAAGTATATATTTTGCAATTAGGAGAAGGTCAAGCGGCACAGGTAAGCATATCCCTACCACCAGATGTGAGGGAAGGCTTAATTAGGATGCTGCAGGAAAACTTCCTGGCTTTTTCTTGGAAGCCAGAAGATATGAGCGTGGTGCTCAAAGAGATTTGGTGCCATGTACTAAAGGTGGAACCAGCACACCAGCATGTTAAGCAGAATAGAAGAATGCTGCGCAGAGTAAGAAATGAAGCGGTCAACAAGGAGTGGAACAGCTAGTCGCAGTAGAGATTTGAAAGAGATCTCATACTCAGACTGGTTGGAAAACCTGGTCCTGGCAAAGAAAGCAGACGAAAGCTGAAAGATGTGAGTGGACTACACCAACTTGAACAAAGCTTGCCCTAAGAATTGTTACCTGCACTGGTTATTGACCAGAAGGTAGTTGCTCTTACTAACTATCCAATTAAATGTTTTCTTAATGCATACAAAGGGTATCACCATATCCCCATGTTAGAAAGCGATGCAGAAATTATAAAATTTATTACGGATAAAAGAGCATTTGGATACTGCATCATGCCTTTTGGGCTGAGGTTACTGGCGAGTGGTGGATAAGATATTGCTGGGACAAATTGGCAAAAACCTAGGGATGTATATTTATGATATGGTGATCAAAAGTGTCCAATATGAGACTTTTATGGTGGATGTAACCAAAATTATGGAGTACTTCAGGGAATTAGGCATGAAACTGAACATGACCAAATGCCAGTTTGGGGTCGAAGCTGGAAAATGACTGGGCCAAATGGTATTAAAAGAAGGGTCTGATGGTTGTACAGAGTTCAAGGAACGATCAAAGAAAAATTAGAGTCCGAGGGTGGAACCATTGGATTTTTCTTCTCAAATACTATAAAATCGACTACAAGAACTCTCAAATCGAACCAGCTGTTCATTCGTAGCGGTGCAAACAAGTTGAAGAAAAAACCCAAGTTTTAGAAGAGTCAAAGTCTGCACGACCCATTGTAGCTACACAATGCACTGAAGCTACACGGCCCATTGTAGCTACATAATCCACTGTAGCTGCACAACCCGAGTGCCAAGAAATATGCTCCAACCTGCGCTGCACAACATTTTGCACGCCTATGCCACACAAGTTTGCCCAAAAATTAACTCCCAGCCGGCAGCCCGTAAGGTTATACACGGCACACGATGTTGAGAAGAGGAAATTAAGCATCCAGCTGGTGCTCCACAATGGATGACACAACCCGTGCCATTCAACCATTCAAGAGGGTATACCCAGCCAGTAGCCCCTGTAGAATGGCAGTGTGGTGCACTTAGGAAGGACGGAGACCAACACTTAGTCGGCGGTCCGTGCTGAATCACACGGGCCATGGCAAAACAAACCAAGTGCTAGTTTTACTTAGTTTTCTCTCTTGTTTTTGCATGATTGTAGTTGTTAGATCAACCCCCACTCAAACCTTGTTTTGCGACTTTAACTATTCCTGACACGTGATCAGATTGATGACCTGATTGCGGCTTTGTATAGTTAACCTTTAAGTCCTAGCATCTCGGTGGATGACCCCAGACTCACGGCTATCTACCTTTTCGGTAGCTTAGTAGTAAGAACAGGAGAAACAATATAAATATCTATCTTTTTGAAGCAATCGGTGGGTTAATCCTATCTCTAGTAAAAAGGTTGACAATTTTAACGACCTTGCGGAATGCAGATCAAATTTTGGCGCCCCTGTCGGGGATGCTAGTTTAAAGATTTAATTGTTACCTTGCATTACCACTTGTTAGAGTAGTTAGTGTTTTTTTCTTTTGTAGAATTTGTTGGATATTGTGTAGATATTTTGTAGTGTTTTGTATTTTTATTTTTGTCATCTTTATGTGTTTGTTATTTTCTGGAATATGTATAGCTATTGTGTTTTTCTTTTTATTGAAAAAGAAAAATATATTGAGAAGAGAGGCTCAACGAGTGAGATTTTGTAGGATATGCCATTTGACCACCCTACGGAGTCTTGCTCTTTGTTGAGCAAAAATGAGAGAGAGGTAGGAGTTTTTGGTTCCCAAGGCTGATGGGATCGAGATTGGTACCCATACCATGATTCTCCTAATTCAGGGTTGAGTGGTAACCCGAATTCATGGTATGGATATGCATCGGGAAACCAACATGTTGGACTCGATAGTTGGCCTTTTCCAACTTATACTTTACTCTAAAATCAATCCCTAGGATTGGTTCCCAAATCGGAGTAAAGAGAAATTTTGCTAGCTATAACCAATGTGACCAAGAGTAATGAGTTACTCCTATCACAATTTCGTAGCAACATTAGAGATTTGGGAACTCAACTCTCCTCTAGTGTTGAGAGAGTTAAAGGGCGAGTGAGGGATTTGATGGAAAGGGTGAGTCAACTAGAAACCCAATGTTCCAAAAATGAACCATCCCTAGTTGAAATTGAAATTTTGGAAGAAGAATCCAAAGGGGATGGAGAGTGTTTTGTTGAGAGCGAAGAAGTTGAGAAAGGGATTATTGTGCTTAATTCATCGTTTTACCTATCTTCACTCCAACCTCCATCTATAGAACCAACTCCTACGTTTTAGGAACCCCTAAAGGAACCCATAGAGAAGTCCAATGAATATGCTAAACTTCTGAACCACCCAATTCACCTAGGGTTGACTCCTCATCTACTACATCTTCCTCTTGGAAGATTCTTACCCCCCACATCTTTTTTTTTGTTGTCTATGGTGATGGGGTACAAACACGCACCATATGGATAACAATAGGGTCATGCTGACGACCTTAAATATACAGAGCTTCTCGTGAGACAACCCGAGCATTAAAATGTTATATTAGGTTGTTTTTCTTAAAAAGTAATTATCATCACCTTTATCCTTCCATTCTCACCCCAAACTATTGGATACCACTACACTCATCGACCTATACCACCCCCAAATACACAACATAGGCCACACACTAGTTGTTTCTTTGTGTGGATGTTGATTGATACTTGTTTAGTGTGGATTTGTAGTGGCTTGATTTGAGTTGTATGTTTGGGGTATATTTGAAGATATTGAGGTGGGAACAATGCATTGGGAAGTTGTGATTGCCTATCATTTTGTTTACCCCCCCCCCCCCATTATTTTCATATCATGTTTCTTATTTGAGGAATATGTGTATTGTAAGTGTAGGGGAGGAAAGATGTTCCATTGCATTGTTTTTACATGTTTAGTATTTTCCTATTTTTAGTTTTTGGTTTTGGAACACTATTACACTTGGTGTGCATATCTTTTTTGTAGGAAGCATGTGGTTTTCGAAGGAAAGTGAACAAACGAGGTCAGGGGAGTCCATCTCATGGACCATGTAAACATACATGGTTCGTGAGGCTCACAATGGTGGAAAAGGAGCAGAACCAAACCCCAATATTCACGGGGCGTGTAGACATGCACGAACTGTGAAGCTCACTCACCCTCTTACATCCAAATCACCATTTCTTCCCTACCACTCTAAAATACCACCCAAACTCATTTACCATCAAAACCCTTGAAACACACAACTCAAAACCTAAGAGGTAAGTCTCCATTGTGATTTAAATCTTTAATCTATTTGTGATGAATGATTATGCTTATGAATGAGTTTGCTTAATTAGAGGTTATGGGTAGTATATTGTGGTGATGGTAATTTGTTCATTAGATCCATGATTGTGCACCTAATGGTAGATTTTAGTGTTCATTTTTCTTTGTAAGTGCTCTCATATTTCCTTCCTTTGACATATGCTCTATGATTGTGCATATGCATTGAGGAAAATGGAAGCTTTAAGTGTGGGGGAGGGGATTTAGATTATGCTTATGATTTTTGGTCATTTTTATGTAGCTAATAGCTTTTTTAAGAGCACTTTGAAAACTATTGGAAAAAATGAAAAAATTATATACCCAGCTAAGTCGAAAATTTGAAAGGGCGACATAGGAAATAATGGGAAAAGCCCGGATAGGTTAAAAAATCTATGCAAAAGTGAAAGGCTATGGTGTGGTAAAAGGTGATAAGTGAGATCAATTTGTGGAAAGTTAGGATGAAAACCCGAGAGGGCTCCTAGGCAAAATGAGACAACTTGAAAAAGATCCTATGGTTATCTTTGATTGTCATTTGGAAGTACTTTTAGTAGAGTAAGTTAGCTTCACCCTCATCTTTGTGAATTCCACCTTTTTATTGGTATGATTGGTTGGATAGGTTATCTTAGCTTCTTTGGGGTGTGAGAATTGTGAGATTCTTACATTTTTGGGGAACTCTTTTTGCATGCTAAATTCCACTTAGATTTTTGCTCATTTTGTTTTTTCGAGGATGAGTAAAGGTTTAAGTGTGGGGAGATTTATTTGAACCTAAAATCTTGTGTTAACCAATGCATTTAGCACATTTATTAGTATGTTTTGGTTGTTTGATTGCTATGTTTAGTCGGGTTTATATACAAGGGGTTTAGATAGCTATTGTTGGTTTTCTTATCTAAAATATTAGTTTTGTAGACTTATTAGACCTAGTGGATGTTATGTCCTTACGAGCATATCTGGATCTTGTATTGTGAGCTTATTAGTAAGTTGTTCATGAGCACTTCAGAGTAGTTTAGTGAAGATCATTCGCGGGAATGGTAGCATATTGTAGAAGGTCATACGCAAGGATGGTAGAAGACTAAATGGGAGGTCGTCGCCGTACCTCTCAAAGTTACTATTTTAAGCCCTAAAGTGCTCTTTAAATACAATTAAGTAGATAGTGGCAAATCGGAGTCATCCACGAAGAAGATGGATTTTCCTAAGGGTTTTCACATATAAAGTTGAATACTACACTAGATATAGATATATACATATGTATAAAAGCGTGTAAAGA
>JAULKM010000008.1:9373266-9385823 GCA_032355605.1 Rubia tinctorum
TGCCGAGGATCGAACCTGGAATGACTGCAAACTCACTCATCTCCCAACCAGTGGGGTACACCCGTGGATGTATTTCAATTTTAATTAGTGTAACTAAGGATGACTGCATATCAGATTTGGATACCCGATAAATTTATATCTAAATCCATTTCATTTTACCTTCAATTCATATCCATATCTATATCCGTAAAATATATAAAAGTGAAAAGAGTCCGTGTTATTAAAGACGGGTTTTCTATAAATTATGAATAGATCAAGGTTTGAAATGCACATTAGAAGAAATTAATATATAATTTTCGAGTTGCATTAATGGGTCATAAACTTTATAGTTACTACACGTTGCTGAATAAATTTTTAACATTGCAAGTAAAACCTTTATTTTTATTATTATTATAATTAAACTCCGTCTTTCCATAATATTATAGAAATACGATCTTTCCCAAAACTTTGCAAAAGTGGAAATCATATTCATATTTTTAATTATTATTTAACATTTAAAAAAAGAGTACAACTATATTTGTGAGAAAGATAGTGGTTAGTCCAATTATGAAAAATCTCATTTCAATAACTTTTATGGTCAAACTATAATTATTTATAAAATACTAGTATACATTTAGAAAGTTTTTCAAAGTTATATAATCTCGTTACAATAAATAATAAAAAGCATCAAATCAATTCATTAATTACATCAACTATAAAAAAAATCTCAATTAATTATTAGTCGGTTTAAACAAAGAGGCATAGATCAATTTGAAACTTTATCGCCATCTTTAATTGTAAGACGCATTCCCAAATCTGTTTCTATCAATGGATTAAAACATTGAATGTCCAACCGTGGGCCGTGGCTTGGGCTTTATACCTTAAAGATAACATTGGTGTAGGATTCAAATGTAAAATACAGATTTATTAAAACATCTCCAATGCAAGTCTTTCTTTGAAAAACATAAAAGGTACGTAGGATTAATGATTTGAAAATTTAAAATCAACATCTAATGCAAGAGTCAATTTAGGGGGTCGATATGGAGTGGATGGCAAATTGGGTGAGACTTTTAATTAAACTTTCTATTTTCAGACACTTATATTAAAGCCGTCAGTTTGTCAAATTACTAAATTTAGAATTTTAACTTTTAATTATTTTACGATTCCAAATTTAAATGTAATATTTGGATCCCAATTCGAATGTATTATTTAGATTCACAATATAAACAAATTTTAGTCATTTAATTATGGTATATTGATTCAAAATATTATGATCTATATTTAAAAAATTATAATCTAAAAATCAATAATATTATAGAAACATAAAATTAAAATTTAATTTACATTAAATTAAATCAGTGCGAATTATTATTTCTTAATTTTAGTTAAGTATATATTTAATATTTTAGTATTATTTATTTATAAAAAGTGGTAGTTAAATTGTGAGTGAAATTAGAGTTTCTAATTATTAAATCTTTATTTTATTTTAAATAACTGAAATAAAATATATTATATATAAAATTATTTTTTAATAATCTTGATAGAAAATAATTTCTTTCATACTATAGTGATGGTAACTGACGCTCTTACATTGAAGTGTAAAATTTCAAAAAAATTCTCAATCAAGCCTCTCATATCCACGCTATATTGACGCCCAATAAAATGTTGACAAATGTCTCCTATTTTTACTACGACCCCTTAGCATTGGAGATATTCTTAGAATCACATAGTGACTAAAAATAATTTGGATTCTAAGAAAGTTAGAAATCTAACCTTTTCGAGTTCTAACTATAAAAGTGAGCGGAAATTTATCGTAACTCTTTTAAACGTAGTTTTCAAGTCTCTATAAAAAGTTACTGTGTTATAACGGTACGTTAAGCCCTATTCGATTTAGATACTTTAGTCATTTTCATATTTTCCTTTCTTTTTTCTCTTTTTCCCACATTCCTCCTTACCCCACTCCGCTGCTCTCCATTTCATCTCCTCTCTCTCACACTCTCACTATCCCCCGCCGTTGAAACCACCATCATTTCCTAGCACCACCGATGGCATTTTCATGGCTGTATATTATTTTCAATGCATTTGAGATAACTGGGGAAAATTGGATCGAATAAGTTGACGTCTGTGAAGATTATTTCACCGAGGCAGGTTGGTCCATAGTCGTTGACGCCTGTGAAGTCTGTCTCATCGGGGCAGATTGAGATCTCTAACACTTGTGAAGTTTGTTATGCCATCAAATTAGGTCGGATAGTAGGTAGGAAGTGGGGTAAGGAGGAATGAGTGGAAAACGCAAAAATAATATAAAAGAGATTCTTTAAAAATAATTAAATTACTTTTGTAGAGTTGGGTTTTAACGACTGATATGGTAGAGGGACCCAAAAACTATGTTTTACATTTAGACCTTTTTAGGATCCACAAAAAAAATAAACTTGATCTCACATATTTGGTGAAAATACAAGAAATTTTAACTCAAAATTTATGTAAAATTTTCCCTGGTAACCAAGCAACATTAGTCCAAGGCAAATCCATTTTGAAAACTCACTCATCACACATGAGATGAGTGAATGTATAAGGAAAAGAGAAAAGGGTAAGAAAGCATTTGCGAGACTAAAAATCGACATGAATAAGATGTATGATAGGGTGTCCCGGAGCTTCTTATAACGACGTAGTGAATGGGATTTCCACCACAGTGGGTGCGATGGATTATGGGGCGTGTCACGAATAGTAACATATTCTATATTAAGTTCAATAAAAATGCTGATAAATATCGTGCCAAAGCATGAATTGAAATTGGGGTGCCCGTGTCGTTGTTTTCGTTCATCATGTACCAGGAAGCGTTCTCCCCAATACTAGTATAACCGTTGTTCTGACATATTTAGACATGGATAAATATGGAAAAAGAGGTTCCAAGGGTCTATCATCTAATATTTTCATAAGATTGTATTATTTTTGAGCCGAGTACACATATAACCATATATAATGAAAGTGCATATATAACCCTGCGATAATTTAAAGTACAAATATAACCCTAGATAATAAGTACAAGTGCAAATATAACCCTTCCGGTAACTTTTAGCCGGAATTTCATGAAAATATATTTTTGCCCTTCTGAAAAAAATGAAAAATGAAAAAATAGGAAATGACATCATTACCCGGACCGGGTAGGGTTATAACACATTATGAAAACTTATAGGGTTATATCAGCACATTTGTGAAAAAATTGTAGGGTTATATCAACACATACTATAAAAACAAAGTGTCATATTAGTACAAAATCAACGCCAACCACACACAACCGTCATTTCAACCTCTTCTACCGATTGCTGGCGTTCCAAAGTGTGATTCTAGTGGTAAAGAAAGAGCTTTTGCGAGGTTAACGCAACAAACGTTAAAGTGGAGGTGTGGGAACCTTTCAAAAATGGTATTTTTCATCCAAAATTCCCCTTCATTCACTAGAGTAATGCGGTGTTGAGTTTTATTCTTTGATTTTCTTTTGCTTCTTGTTACACGAATAGAGATATGCGGTATATATGGTATAAAATATAAGTATTTTGATGATATTTTGTTGAGTTTAGTTTGAATTGATGATTGTATGACCTTTCGTGTTCTGTGCGTAGTTGTTGTTTTGTTATGTTTTTTGACATTGGGTTTTTATTGTCGATGGGTTTTGCCTTTTATAATATGTGCTGATATAACCCTACACTTTTAACGAATATGTTGATATAACCCTATAAGTTTTAAGAATGTGTTGATATAACCCTATCAGTTTTCATAATGTGCTGATATAACTCTATCAGTTTTCATAATGTGCTGATATAACCCTACCCGGTCCGGTGGCGGGTAAGGGTATAATTGTCTACCTAAATTCAGCTTTTGGTCCAAGGACATTTTTGTCATTTTGGGGGGGTCAACGCCGGAAAATTACGGTCAACGCCGAATTTCTCACCAGAAGGTTATATTTGCACTTTCATCAATTAGTTAGGGTTATATTTGCATTAAAAATTATTTTAGGATTATATATGCACTTTCTCAAATATATATGGTTATATTTGTATATTTTCCTCTCTTTTTTTGAGGTCTCGGAGTGGGAATAAGGAAACTGACCTCAACATTGAATCTATTTGTATCCTACTAAGGACAATGCATCCAACTGCCGGAAGTCAGTTCCCCTAGATAGTCCATATGCATACAACCATATAAAGGACATGATTGGGTTGAATTTCAATGTGAGGGCGAATTTACTCCGGCAAGATAAACGGGCCACAGCCTGAATTTCGAGCGTTCAAAGTATAGGGCCCATTAATTCCAATAACCATTGAGACCCATTAAAAATAAGTTAAATGGAATGGAAATTTCCATTATTTTCTAGATTGGGATTATGATCAAATGGATTTTGTAGCATTGGGTTAAAAGGAAAAATGAGATTGGGATCCCAGTCTTCCTATATACCCATTTAAAATTGGATAATTATGGGTACCCAATTAATACCCAATTAATTCCCGTCATTTGATGAATATATTATTTAGTGTAATTTAACTCCACACAAGCGTGTTTTTTTTCTTCCAAACTTCATCAAATTCCCACTACGACTGTAAACGAGTTTGTTCGAGTTCAAATCGTTAAAAATATTTCGAACTCTGTTCAATTCAATTGAACCTGTAAAATCATGATTCACCTCGATGTCGAGTGAAATTAATTTAGTATGAACTCGAAAACGATCAATGAATAAATATATTATATTATTTACATTATATTATATTATATTTAATAAAAATGAAATATATACTACTACAAACTAAGGCTAATGTAACACTTTCCTTGCTACACTTATTTAAAATGTCACAATAGATTATAAAGTGTTACTTAAACTTTTGAAAAGTGTTACATAAGTGTTACCTAAATTTTTAAAAAGTGTTACGCTATGTCTAATATAACATCGCCTAAGGTAATACTTATAAAAGTGTTACTTTAGATGTTATTGTAACACTTTAACCTATTGTAACATTTTTACAAGTATTACCTTAGGCGATGTTACATTAGATCTAATGTAACACTTTAAAAATTTTAGGTAACACTTTTCAATATTTATGTAACATTTTTCAAAGTTGTAGGTAACACTTTATAAGCTATTGTAACATTTTAAATAAGTGTTCCAAAGAAAGTGTTACGATAGCTCTAATTTATAGTAGTGATATAATATGTTGGCTCTGTAAACTCGATGAGATTAACGAACAATATTAGTTAAGTTTGAGCTCGAACTCGAATAATGTACGAGTTCGAATATTGTATATGCTCGAGGTTGAATACTATACGAAATCGAATACTATATGAGTTTGATTTCAAATATTGTACGAGCTCGATCTAGAATACTGTATGAGTTCGATCCCGAATACTGTACGAGTTCGATCAAATTAGAATTCAAGTCGAGATTTGATCGAGCTGTTCGCAAATAGTTTGCTTCGTTTACACCATAACTGTTCACGAACTCGAGTTTCGTCAAACTAGGGATGTAAATGAACTGACTGTTTACGAGCATTTCTATCAAAGCTCGACTCAAATTCAAGTTTGACCAAATTCGAGCACGGTTGAACCAAGTCATATAGTATTCGAGTTCAAACTCGAGCTCGAATTCAATTAACACTGGCCGTTAAACTTGTCGGACTTATTGAGCCAACATAATTTATGTTTACTAAAAATATTAAAAGAAAGTTTATATGTAATCATGGCTCGAGCGCGAAATCAAAATGGAACTCGAAACAAATTAATTTCACTCAAAATCAAACTCGAATCAAATTAATTTCATTCGAACTCGAGTTTGAGCCAATATACTATAGGTTCGCACGAATTTGAGTCGAGTTGGAACTCAAGATATTTTAAACTAGGTGAATTCGAATTAGTGGTTGTTCTAATTCAGCTTGACTCATTTATGGTCCTAAGTGTTGTAGAATTAAAATGAAAGGACATGAACTGTACCCTATCCGGCAGCATATATTTTAAGCATGTGAATGAGTGACGGTCTGTCTAATAACACTAAACTATTAGGCTACAGATTTATACATGCGTTAAAGATGTATAATTTGTGGATTATAGTGACCTTTTATATGGAATATTACATATACATTTAATTGGGTAATTTTGTGTATTTATTGGGTATTTGTTGGGTTCCCATTAAGTTAACATAATTTGGGACCCATTGGGATCATAAATTTTCATTAACATAATCATTACCCATCCCGCCCAATCCCAAAATCTCCACTTCAAAACTTAGTAAAAGTAAAGCCTGCAGATGTAGAAAATGACATTAGCTAGAATCATTGTTCACTTACATCACTTGACTCAGCTGGTTTGAGTATTCCATCAAATGTACACCCTCAATGAAGAAATCAAGAAAGCTATCGCATGAACTTGAATGCAGTGGCCTGATGTCACATTACATATACTTGCAATCCATTTGACAGGCTATTTTGAAAATAGAAATATGCAAGTTTTATGTGGCAACTTTATATGATAGCATGAATATATGATGATTAAGAAGACTATTGGCAGATATATGGCCGTTAGTTGGGTATTGTCAGCGTGGGTGAGACTTTGCTGAAGGCTTTTTCTGTTTATCTTTTAAATTTGTTGGCTCTGTGCCACATTTTAGGAGGATGACCCCCCTCCTCAATGTAGAGTATACTTGTAGTTGTAGGGTATAAATTTAGCTTCTTCATGTCCTGCCTAGTGGGACTGTAAGTGTTTCCAAGCTTTCAAAAATTCTCGTTGGGCATGGGTTCATTTACGAACTCCTTTGTTCTGGGATTCTACTTTGCCTCTGCTTCAGGATTACCATCCACGTTACCACGGAATGGAGTTTACTCTTTAACCCTGCATTCCTTCACTTAATTTTGTTTTGCCAGCTGACACTGATTCATTAGTTTTTTTCATATTGTTACTTTGTGATTTAAAGGAAATGTTCTTGGATTTGGGTTGTGGGGAAAAAATTGTGACATAAAATTAAAATGATTTAAACTGCTTTGTGGTTTTTCATTGCCTGAGAAAGAGTGCTATAATATATCTGTTGTAAAGTGGATTTGAGGCCAACATCAGGCAAATATTATTGTACCCTTTCCCCTTGTTTTCTTCTGATGGTGACCATCTTCACATTTCTTATAGTTGAGGTTTGAACTGTGTTGAGTGAAACCAGTAAGGAGATTATTATCTTTGTTTCATGTCATTTGGTAAGGAAGAGCGACCAAAAATTGATGTCTTTCCACTCTGATGGGAAATTGTCAATATATCATGGATAAGCCATGATCTTATATGAAAGGCATATCAGTTTAAATTACCATTGAATATTTCATGTTGTTTTTTGCAGGGATGCAGCTGCTTTAGCACAATTTTGGGCTTGGCTAGAGGAGGAGATCCACAAGGATGTGACTTTGACTGAGATAGAAGTTGCCGATAAGCTTCTTCAGTTTCGTTCTATGCAAGATGGATTTATTGACACTAGCTTTGATACTATTAGCGGTACAAGTCTAACATCCATGTGGCACCTTGAGTTTTCTTCTAATACATGTTCTCATCTGATGATTGGATTTCATGTTCAATATGAAGAGTAGAAGTTTGTTTCTAAAAGTGATTTCCTTCTTCTGTATGGAATGTGCTTATAGTCTCTTTCAACAGAAGGTTATGATTAGACTCCCTTGGAGCTCCTAGATTTCCAATATGTTAGTGCAAAATTTGGGGTTTAGAGTGTTAGTGTGAACTGAATTCGAGTTTGCTTCTTAAGCACAGCTCATTTTCCAGAATATTGACTTTTGGAGATGTTTGTTGTCAAGTTTTGTTGATGTGAAGCAAGGCTGAAAAACGCTTACATGTTGGAGTAGGTTATTTGTCAAGGACCCTCTCATGGAAAATAGAATCGTTTGTAATCTCAATTTGTATGTATATTTGCAATTCCTTTAGAGATGCTTAGTTATGGTTGCCTCTATAGGAGAAAGGTTCTAGCTAAAAGGTTTTAATACTTGGTGTAATAAAATTTGCACAATTGCGTTAGAAATTGTCAATGTTTAATCAATATATTAAATGTATATATTAATTGCAAAGACTTGGTAAAACATTTAATAGTGTCTGACTCTGGTCAGTATGGATGGCTTACATTTTATCTTGTAACACCCATTTATGAGAATATTATGAAAGGCATGCATATTTAAAGTTGTACTCATAGGTCTTGGGCAGTAACCTCGGTACTGACTATACATTTCTGATTTCAAAATCTGCAGCTTCAGGTGCAAATGGTGCAATTATACATTACAAGCCAGAGCCTGGTACTTGCAGCATTGTGTATGCCCAAAAGCTCTTCCTGTTGGATAGTGGAGCTCAATACATTGATGGAACAACTGATGTAACTCGGACAGTGCATTTCGGTGAACCTTCTTCAAGGCAGAGGGAATGTTTTACTAGAGTTTTACAGGTTTTTTCTCTCCTTATTTCCTTTCTTTTCGTATGAACATGTGCTAGGCATAATTTATGACATCGAAGTGCTCATTTTCTCTTTTCACGGGCTGATTCGCTGATTTTTCTCTTCATTAAAAGTAATTTATTTTTACTAAATGATCTTTCCCACTTTGTTGTTTATTACCAATACAGTGGCTTTTTCATGTTTAACACAATCTGTTATGCACTAAATCGAATGTGAGATGAGCTTGCTACTGAATATTTTGAGGTCTCATTTGTGAACTCATGTAGGCTTTTAAGAAATCAAACCAAAGGGGCTACCTACTAGTCTGGTGACAATATGTTTCTTTCACGCGTATTTTAATCTGTTATACAGTGCTACAGAACGATTGTATACTTAGAAGTTATGAACTGCTAGAAAACTATTTTGTGTCTTCTTAGAGGGGCAATTTAGTAAACATTTGAGTACCTTAAGGGAACTGATTTCTGTTTATAGTGACATTGGCGCTCCAGAAAGGTTAAAATGTAGGCAGCTATGACAAGAATCCTTACTCCCTCCATCCCTCTTTAAGATTCATCCACGTTTTGGACACACAAGGAAATAAATAATGGAGTCCATTTGGTCCACTAGCTCCTCATGCCTATTTTTCTTTCCAAAAATGGTAAGTGAACCTTAAAAGGGGACATGCAAAAATGGTTGAATTGAAACTTAAAAGGGATGGATGAGTATGTTGTAAGATGGAAGTCAAAATGTAGTTCAAGGTATAGAAGTCTACTGTATTAAATGTTGTTTTGTGCGTTATTTCAAATCATTAAATTTCATGAGTGTGGGATTTTCTGAGTTGAATAAAGATAGAGAAAGCTGCTTTTAACTAATCTATTGTAACATCTTTGATATTGCAGGGTCATATAGCTCTTGATGAGGCAGTATTTCCAGAAAACACTCCTGGTTTTGTTTTGGATGCTTTTGCTCGGTCTGCTCTGTGGAAGATTGGGCTTGATTATCGTCATGGTAATTATTTGTGGAGAAATTTGAGTCTGTAGCTTCTTTTTTGGGGGTCTATGTAGCTGAGTTTAGCATCTGTGGTTTGTCTTTTATTTATCTCGTAGGCACTGGCCACGGAGTTGGTGCTGCACTAAATGTGCATGAAGGGCCTCAGAGTATTAGCTTTCGGTTTGGAAATTCAACTCCCTTGCTTAAAGGCATGGTTGTTAGTAATGAACCAGGCTATTATGAAGATCACTCATTTGGTATTCGTATAGAGGTACACTATGCATTCAATCTTACACTCCTGACTAGAATTCTTTTTCATGTGCTTAACTCCCCGTTTTTGCAGGTTTATAAGATACATCATACTTTCTTGATTGATTTTGGGCCTTTAAACAGCCATCAAAATATGAATTTGGAAAAATTATTAAATTTGTATCTGGTGTATGCAAAATGGATTGATGAAGTTGATTAAATGTTCTCTGTTTTTGAATAATTCTCACCACAGTAATAAGCTTCGTAATCTTTTAGAACTTATTCCATCTAACTGAATTCCCAAATAGGCAAAGGGGTTCAATGCGTATTAGCTTTTCCTTCTCTTACATGCAGTTTTTGAATTCCTGCAGAATCTCCTTTATGTCAAAGAAGTTAACACCCCAAATTGCTATGGTGGCATTTCATATTTGGGGTTCGAAAAGCTTACTTTTGTCCCAATACAGGTATTGCAGCATGCTAATTTCATCCTCTAATATATCTTCAGAGCAGATATCATTGTGGGGGGCGGGGGAGTCTATTAGCATTATCTTATTTATTGGTCAAAGGAACTATTTCTTGTTGGTGCACCTCTCGCTGTTTCGGGGCATAGTCTGAGATTATCTAATTAGCATCATCTAATTTCATCCTCAACTATTTCTTGTTAGTGAATGAAGTAGAAACTTTTCTGAGATAACGTTCTCTACAATTTTTTGGTTGTGCTGATTAAAGGTTTTGGTCAATGATATATTTGGTAAGTTGGTTATTAGCTAGAGTTAATTAGATAAATCAAAATTTTACTTCCACGTAATGGAAGTGTGAACAATGAGTATCAGGAAATGGATTCACTCTTTCACGTGAGTATATTAGAGTTGATGTTTGGTGCAGTTGATGTTATTAATGCCGTGCCTACTGAAATTCATGTTCTTCACAATCCTGGCACGAAATTGGTGCGCTCTTCTAGTAGTAAAAAGAGACTATTAAAATTGCTAATAATCAGTGGCCTTTAAAATGAATTCAGATAAATTATTTGGGTACAGTTAGAACTCTAGTTTGGATACTCCTCTGTTTAGTTCATTTGTATATGGGTATAATGATGGAACACCTGATAGGCACTTGGAATTTTGGTCACTGTCGGTTATAAATCTGGGTGGTGTCATGCCGAAGAATGAACACCATTGCTCTCTAGATTAACATATCCTCTCTCTCTCTCTCTCTCTCTCTATGTAGGCAAAAATGATAGACGTGTCGCTGCTAAATGATGGTGAGATTAATTGGATAAACGATTACCATTCACAAGTCTGGGACAAGGTGAGACTCCCATATGCTGGTGCTACTTGGTGGTATTCATCTTGCGTTTTGTTTCATATGCTGACTCAGTTTGATTTCTTAGGTTTCCAGTCTGCTGGATGGTTCTGCACGTCAATGGCTGTGGAACAACACCCGACCGCTCACCAAGTCATAATAATTCGCTTATACATGATTGTTCATTACCATTTTCGTATATCTGTGAAGTGCTGATGTACAGTACGTGTAATTCAGAAAAACACTTATCATTCTGGTTGCCATTTCTTAAAATGCAGAATCCTGCTTTGAACTTAGCAGTTAAGGCAAAAATGATGGAGATATGTGCACTTTCGAAAAATATTTAGGGGTATATGTGTACTAAACAAGGAACTCGGGGCATGAATGCACTTTACTCATTAAAAAATTATATAGTAGCAATGCAAGCCATTGAAGCATTTAGTGAATTGAAGAAAGCTATCAATACAAGTCTAGTCTTGAAAATAACAGGGTTTGATGACGATTTTACAATTGAGGGAGATGTCAGGGATCAAGACATTGGGCTCTGTTGATGGAGAAATTTCTGTAAGTGGCGCTACAGTAACCTGGTGTGGATGCAAATAGGGAGCGAATGTGTCCTCGGAATTGTCTTTTTTTTTTTTTTTAAATAGGAGATGCATTCGCTGAATGTGTCCTCAGAACTGTCATTTCTTTCTTTTCTTTTTTTACCTGAAAAGAGAGGTCCTCAGAAATGTCATTTTAAAAAATTATTTAACCAAAATTATATTAATCAATCAATGACATTAGATTTGATGAATGGCTAAAATTTGGTGTAAAAAATGGTGTTAAAATAAGGGTGTTAATCAAACCCTTATAGTATACATAAACACACACATATAGTATCCTAGGAGGTATGATACTTCCCTATATATGGTGTTAAAGTGGTGTATTGATATCATCATAAGTACAACTTACATTCTCTTATACCTAACACATTTTCTTTCTATATTTAGAAAGATATTTTATCCAGTTATTTTATACAGCTATGACAACAAGCTGCGATGACTTAACGACAACAATTTTTTGGATATGGGTCAATGTTTTACGATTTTGGGGAAGTAGAATATTTGGTTCTTTTTTAAATTCAATTAGATTTTAGAATATTTCAAAAAATTAAAAATAAAGGGAAGAAGATGCATTACTGAATGTTTCTTCTAATTTATTTTTTTATTCTACTTTTTTGAATTTTTTTTATCGTACGAAGTTTTAGTGTTAAAAAAATAGAGGACACATTCGTTTTTGAAAATAAAAAAGACGTTGAATGCGTTGAAAATTAAAAAGAACATAAAATTAGAGGACGCAAGTTATTCATTTTTTTAAAAATAAAAATAAAATAGAGGACACATTTAGCTCACACGGGTTCAATTTTCACTCTATTTGCATCCGGGTCAGCTTTTTTACCCCCCAAAATAAAGAACTCTTGTTGATGTAGGATCACAAGTCTAATCATTTCTTAATAAATCTTTGGGTAAAATGCATTTCTAACCATATCTTTACCCTGAAAGTGTCAATATAGTCCTGCAAAATGAAAAAGTGTCATACTACCCCTAACTTT
>JAULKM010000008.1:9429486-9441562 GCA_032355605.1 Rubia tinctorum
CACCGCTCCACCCGACCCACCCCCACCACCACCCCAACCCGTCTCCACCTTCGTCACGCTGCCACCATCTCTCACCCCTACCTCCACCTCTCCCTCCACCACTCTACCACCACCTCCACCACCACCTCCACCACCACCCGCCCCACTATCACTTCCTCCACATTTTCCACCTCCGCCACCCCACCAATACCACCACCACCAATAATTCACCACACTCCCACCACCACAGCCCCGTCAAAACCCTCCACAACCGTCATTCGCCCTTCCTATCAAACCCCACACATCTCAGGCCATCAAAGTGGTGCACCATCGCCGACGCAAGCAACATCCCACCACCGTCTCATCACTACCTTGTCACCACCACGTCACCGCCACGTCACCACCCATCCCGTCACCCATATATTAAAATGGTTTTTTGCGTTTCTAAAAGAAGAGCGAAAAAGGTTGTCGGAGGTACTAGTGAGGTAGCCGATGGTGACGGATACGCCGATGATGGTGGTGAAGTGGAGGTAGTCGAAGACATTGAAATTTGCGATGGTTTTTGTGAATGGAGGGTTTCGATCAATGCCGGGGGTACTCTGGCTTGGTGGATGTAGTGATGTCGGTGTTCATTTCTTCAAGATTTGATTTGGTGAGACTGATTCTTCTTCTTCAGCTGAATGTTGAGAATGACTGTAATTTTCTTCTGCGTTGAGTGAGCACAGTTGGATTCAGAAAGAATGAGATGGAGGTGGCAGAGAAAAGAAGAAAGAAGACATTTTCTTTTTTTGCTTAAGGGGCAAAACTGTCATTTCCAATGAATCCGACAATGACCAAAATTGATCAATTTTTCTAACCACGACAGGGGTACGAAAAAACTTTAAAAAAATTTGGGGGTATATCTACACAAACGCAAGAACTGAGGGGTATAAATGCACTTTTTTCTAAATATAATAATATTAAATCGGTGTTATCTAGTCTATACTATATATATATACACAATATACTAAGAGTAACTCCTTGGCCAAATGTAACTTCCACACTTAGCCACATCAGGTTTCACAATTTTTTGACAAGTGACACCCTCAAAACATGACACATCAATTAATCATTCCATTATTGTTTTAAAAATTGCTATATCTCTCCCATTCTTTAATCCTTCCATCTTTCTCTCTCCACTTTTATTTACTCCAAAACATATACTACTCCTTATTCCATTTTATTCCTTGAAAAAATTAATATTTTCCAGAAATAAATTGAAATACGTTGGAATGTCGGTATATTGCCAAAAGAATTTCTTTATGGAATACTTAAATATCAACAAATATTGAGTTATTTTTTTCAAAAAATTTAAGTATATTATAATATTAATAAATATATAAAAAATTTCTAAATGCTGCATCATGTATAATTCTCATATAAATATTAAAATTTTGGGTTATTTACATTTATAACCCTGACTTTAGGGTGAAAGTGCCAATATAACCCTACAATTTCAGAAAGTGTCAATTTATCCCTAACTAATTATTGTATGTTCCAATGTAACCCTAACTTTTGGAACGTTTGTGCCGATATACCCAAAATCCCTATTTTTGGCATTGACTACTAAATTTCGGCAATGAGAAGAAAGTGAAATGACTAAAATAGCCTTGACTTAAAAGCTAATTTTTTAAATTTAAAACTGAAAATATAACCGAACATTTTAAAACAGAAAAAAACTTAAACTGAACATTTTAATAGATATTGGAGGCGTTGACCTTTTTTCTTCAAAAGCTGCCGTCATACACCGTCACCAACGTGCCCCACCACCGCGGTGCTCCGATAAACTACCTCTTCACCTCTTGACCGCCCCGCCACCTCCCCACTACCTTACTGCCACAATACCCAAAACCCTACACCCACCACTGCACAACCACCACTACCACCGCGTGCCTCTCATTCACCAGCCACATCCTCACCACCTCAAAACCCTACATACCAGACACTCAAGTCCCTACCGCCGCCCTTGATTTACCACCCCACCATCAGCTACCATTTCCGGCGCCGCTCAGCCAAGCGCAAGAAATGAAGACCTACACTATTCCATTCGGGATCGAGAAGCACCGACTCATGGAACCCTGGGGGTTTGACACAGATTCAGCCTTTGCAGGCCGTGCAATCTAGCTGCGCGACCCAACTCCAGAAATGCTCCGTCGAGAAACGTTGACTGGAAAAACATCCCGTCTCCACTGCCTGAGCGCTGTCCAGTTCCGATGTTATGGTTCAATCTTGCTGGAAAACACACCATCGGTCCCAAAGAATGACAAATGGGCGATGCTCAATGGATTTAGAGTCAGTGTCTTCTTCTGGTTCAGAATTGAAGAAAATAAAGAACGGTGGAAGGAACCAACAAAGATAGAGAAGAAGACGGTGGATAGGGTGGTGGAGGGAATCGACAAAAATGGCAGCGAGCAGAGGTGGTGGGTAAACCAATTGGGGATTGACAAAGATGGTTTGTGCGTGCGAGTGAGGATGGAAAAAATTAGAGAAATTAGGGTAAATGGTATTTTTCATGTTTTTTAAAATTAAGGGTAAAATGATATTTTCACCAAAATCCGGCAGTAAGCCGGTTAACCAAAAAGTCAACACGGTCAAAGATTATTTTGGCACCTTTTGAGATTGCAGGGTTATATTGACACTTTCAGCCTAAAAACAGAGCCATTTTAGCACTTAACTCTAAAACTTTATTAATTATTAAAATTATTAATTATATTTTATTAACCATTTTTTGCATAAATTTGTGAATTGGCACGGGTATTATCTAATTTAAATGAATAAAGAAATAAGAAAATAAGAGTGAATCGCTATATCACGCCATGTATTTTACTAAATCACGCTCTGTATTTGTACGATTGAAATATTATATGTATTTTGAATTTAATTTAAAGAATAAGAAAAAAGAATATTAAAATTAAGTAATAATTAATTCAAAACCTGATTAATTAATAATTAATGTAAAAAATATTAATTATAGCAAAATAGGGCGGAGGAGGATCTCCGTCGGCGATGGAGATGTTTACCGATGGCGGAGGTTGGCAGGTGTAGGGGTTCCGCTGGCGTCTTCTCCGGCGTAGTTTGGCGTCTTCTTCAACGTCTTCTCCAGTGAGGCTCGCCATCCCCGCCGTTCATGTTTTCCCCACCGGTGGCCTTCTTTGTTCTCGTTTTCCTCGTCGGTCTCATTTTCCCAGCCCCGACCGACTCTCCTTTTCCGGTTCTCCCTTTCCCTTCTCCCCCGGTTCTCCTTTTTCGGTTCTCTTTTGCCAGACCCCGAACCTCTCTCTTTCTCTGAATCTCCTTTCCCGAGCTCCGATCGACTCTCCTTCTCCAGCTCTCCCTTTCCCTTATCCCTCGGTTCTCCCATTCCCTCTTTTTCCCTGAATCTCGTTTCCAAAGCCTGACCCCCTCTTGTTTCACACCCATACCCCGTTCTCGTTTCCAATCGAGGCACCGGACTCTCGTTGCCACCAGCAAGACAAGCCGCTCGAGAGCCAGGAGCTGGGATAGGTGGTGTTCCGGCGGGTAGATAGGGATGGAAGGAAGGGTCTTTCTTGTTTGATTGTTGTTCCGGGCTTCGGAGGGAGGGTCTTCTGGCTGCTTCTCATTGTTCTATTGATTCCATTTGTCTCTCTTGATTGAGTTCCCAACCGAGGATGAGAAGGGAGGGCTTTCGCCGATGGTGGTGGCCTGGAAAGATTCTATATATATATATATATATATTTGATTTTATAACCTTTTTTTTTTAAATTTTGATTTTTTAAAAAGTAATTTAATTTTGTATATGTACATATAATAACGTATACAAGTAATATCCAGGCGGCGTGATAAAATAATGCCCAAACAAGAATTGCGAAAGTGCGTGTGTGGCACTGCTCGGAGCTACTGCAGCAGCAGCTGCTGAAACAAAGTGGTAGAATATCTATACCCTAACTCTGATATTTTCCTTTTCTCTCCCCGACAGCCTTCTTCTCCTCCAAGCATCAAATTCTCAATCCCGTTAAATAAGGTACCTCTCTCTCTCTCTCACGTGTTTTTTTCTCTCCTTAGAAACTCCTCCCACAAGACAAATCAGGATTGAAGAAGTGACCACTAGGGTTTTAGCTAGAGAATCAAATTTGATTTCTCAGCTCTGCTGCTGTTTCTTCTTCTTCTTCTTCTTATTCTTCTTCTTCTTCTTCTAGTGAATGGCGGTTGGTGGTTCCCGGAATTCGGCTGGTGTTCGTATCGTCGTCGCCGGCGACGCCAAGACCGGCAAGTCCAGCTTGATTTTGACGGCCGCCTCTGAGAATTTCCCTCCCAATGTTCCTTCGGTCCTGCCGCCGACCAGGCTCCCCGACGATTTGTTTCCCGATCGTGTTCCGGTCACCGTCATTGATACCTCCTCAAGGTGCTTTTGATTGTCAAGTATTTTAACTTCTTATGCTGTTAAAGTTGCACTGCTGATTGTTTGGGATATGAAAGTCGATTTTTTGAAGTTGTATAAAACAGCAGCTTTTGATTGTAATAGATAAAACGATCAGCTGTTTTATAGCTATTAATACTTGGTTTTCTTAAAAAATATCTCCGTTAATGTTTTTGTCTGTTTACATATCACGCCATGTAGTTGTTATATTATCAATAGCTGATTTTTGGTTTTTTTTTGCTGCAGCTCTGAGAACAGAAATAAGCTTGTCGAGGAGCTGAAAAGAGCTGACGTAATCGTGCTAACTTATGCCTGCGATAGGCCCCAAACGCTGGATCGATTGAGTTCGTTCTGGCTTCCCGAGCTTCGCCGATTGGAGGTTGGCATTTAAGACGCATATTGACTTTCTTGGATGCAGGATTCTGTGCACTAATTATTGTAGCATAGGGAAATTCATATCTGTACTTGAATTTTGATATTAATTTTTTAAAAAATATTTGCTCGAGCAGGTTAAGGTTCCTGTTATCGTGGTTGGCTGTATGCTTGATAGGCGCGATGAAGAATATCCCCTCAGTCTAGACCAGGTGATGTCTCCGATAATGCAACAATTTCGGGAGATAGAAACCTGTATTGAGTGTTCAGCATCCAAACTAATTCAGGTAACACTCTCAGTATCTGTAATGCCATTTACTTTATTACACATATGACCATTCTCAAGGGGGTTGGATTGTGTGGCATGATATCTCATTTTTACAAAATGTCTTTTAAATTTATCTTTGAATTCTTTTAAAATTATTCATACAAGTGGTGGTTGTGAAAATAAAGTAGGTGACTCAGGAGTGAAGCGAAATTACTGTAAATTTAAAAACAAGTTTTATTTTATTTTTTGGAATTTCTAATTTTGCAGTTTGTTGTTTCTTGTATCATGGGGGTATTTGATCAATTGGTTTCTGGTAACTTGATCTGTTCCCTATGGTTCCTCTAGGCGTGTTGAAAACATGTTCTTTCGTAAACTTCTTGTTATATTGGGGTGATTAGCAGAAGGAAGAGGGTGTAAATACATGCTCCTTCGCTTGCACAAGCTTCTGTCTTTATTTGAAGAATGCATCTTTGTGCTTTGCAGATAGCCGAGGTTTTCTATTATTCTCAAAAAGCCGTACTTCACCCAACAGCCCCATTGTTTGATCAAGAAGCACAAACTCTAAAACCCCGCTGTGTGAGGGCTTTGAAAAGGATTTTTATTCTCTGTGATCATGACAGGGATGGTTCTCTCAGTGATGAAGAGCTGAATGAATTTCAGGTCTATTTCTGTTTCCCATGAGTATTAATTGTATATCCCAATTCCGGAAGTATGTTTTATTCATCTTTGAATTTTTTATAATATTTCCCCCCAAAATGATGCTCCCTCCATCCCAACTCAAATTTCATAGAATTTTTTTCATGGTTATCAAGATTCATGTTTGACCATTAATATTTATGTTTAACTACGTATAATAACGGCATTTAAGAAATTGATATTTAGAAACTACTTGTTACGATGAATCCAACAATATTACATATGATAATATTATTGCTTATTGCTTATTGCTTATTATCTATTCAAATATGTGGTCAAAGTTAGATAGAGATCAGTGTCAAATAGTAAAGTGTGAAATTTGAGATGGGACAGGGAGTACTAAGGTTTATTGTGTGCAGTCCTTCCTTATTTAAATTTGTCATTTTTGTGCAGGTCAAGTGCTTCAATGCTCCATTACAGCCATCTGAAATAACTGGTGTTAAGAGGGTTGTGCAAGAGAAATTGGCTGAAGGTGTCAGTGAAGATGGTCTTACATTGACAGGATTTCTCTTCCTGCACGCTCTTTTTATTGAGAAGGGTCGTCTGGAGACAACATGGACTGTTTTAAGAAAATTCGGGTATAATGATGACCTCAGACTTGCAGATGACATGCTTCCTCCTCCAATCAAAAGACATCCTGACCAGGTAGGGTTAATTGTAGTCATACCTTAATCCCACATCTCTTATCTTTGTATCTATTTTATTCTTGAACATTCTTTTTGGCTCTTAGTCACTTGGAACTCCATCAACAACATGTTGGAGTTCAGTATAGCACACAGCCTTAGAAAATAGTTTTTAAATTTCTAAATACTTTAATAGTTAGATTGAATACCTGTTAGTATTTTGAGACTATTAACAACTTCTACAATCAGACAGTAGAACAGGGTAACAGAAAAGTGGACCTCTTTATAAATCAATCTGCGATTGAGCAGGATATGTTGTTAAGAATTCGTATTTCATTTCTCGCCCAGTCCAAACTTACATGGATGATATCATGATGATAATTGGTTTATTGAAATTTGAACTGAGATTGATATGTCAAATGTAGAAAGGTAATGATGGAACAGGAAGAATTAAAAATGTGGGGTGGGGGGGGGGGGGATTGCGCTATATTTTCCGTTCTTGTGAGTTGATAGGGTATTCTTTTATCAAATTAGTTGAAATAGTCAAGAATGGCCTGGGGAGTTGCACGTAAAAAAGGACTTTTAGGTTAACTTTACTCCTCTTTACCATCTCCATCAGTTTTGATAGAAAATTAGTCATCAAAATTGTTGATCCTTGGTGTGCATGGGTATTCTTTAATTTATTTTTGTTGGTGTTTTGTTGGCCTTATCTCTAGCTTTTTGTTTGCAACACGTGTTACAAGAATGATAATGGTTTTTCTTTTCGTCTGTAGAGTGCGGAGCTGACAAATGAAGCACTGGATTTCCTGAAGAAGACCTTCTGCTTATATGATATTGATGAGGTATGTTTATGCCTCCTGTTTTTTTCTTTCTTTGTTTTCTTTTCTTTTCCCCGTGTTAAGTGTGTACTTTATACGGTTGTACCTACTATTTTCGATAGTGTTTCGTCGCATCTCAATTTAATCTGCAAATTTTAATGGTAGAAGTCTGTTGTCAAATTTGACCTCCTTTTCTGGAATCTGCAACTTTTTTCTCCTTGGATTGTATGGCTTGTAAGCTTTAACTTTGCATTATAGCCCAACCTCTTTTTTGGGGGTGCGAGGACATAGTGATGAGTCAAGTTCCATCTGTTCTATCATATTAGGGATATATGCGTTCGATTAAGTTTATTTCTTATTTGTTTATTCAGTTTTGCTTATTCATTTGAGCATTTTCTGTCAGCTGTAGATCCTGGTGTTTAAATAATTTCCTATTTCTTTATAACTTGGCTTGGGTATTTATACAATCTGCTGTTCCAAAATTTTAATAGAAGTTTCTTGTTATCTAGATTTCTTTTCTCAAATGTTTTGATTGCTTACTGGGCCACATTTTATATTAACAATTCAAGCAGATTTTCATTTGGTCATATTTTTCCCCCTCTTGTTATGCATGTAGAAAATTTAATTTATTTTTGGGTAAAAAGCTTGTAATTTTGTCTGGGTAATGATTTAGATGGTGGTAATAGGTAACAAAATTTAACATTTTCATAGGGATCTTGCCTTTTTTGATACACACCTCGAGGTTTACTGCTTTCTGTTCATTAGTGTGCGCTTTTGGTTGGCCTCTGTGTTTGACTGGTAAAACCGTGAATATTTGAATGTCTCAAATATGTTTTTATCATGCTCTTGTTGGAACAATTGGTTAGACCTATGTTTTTATCTCTTCTGTTGAAGGATGAAGATTGACATCTCTTGATTGTGATTTCTTTCAGGATTCATCTCTCAGAACGCCTGAACTTGAGGATTTATTTTCAACTGCACCAGAAAAGTAATGTTAATTTCTTGCATAAAGTAAATTGTTACAATTTTGAGCTTTTAGAGTGTGATCAATAGATCCTATCAATACTTTTACAGTAGCGTCTTTTTGTTGAGTGAGGAATTTGAGAAAGTTGAGCATCATCAAATAACTTATGAAAACTACTTAGATTTGCTAATATGAGCTGGCATGGGTATTTGTTTGTTTGTGTTATCTTCTTTGTGTTTATATGATTTGGCAATTTCACAGTAGCTGCTTTATCTTGAAGGCTTTTGTTTGCAATTTCTTTATAAAAATAACTAGATCATTCTTTTTCTTTGACTATTTTTGAAAAATTTTGATCTATAGTTTTGAGCTGTTAGTGCCTGTTGCCTAGTAATAATATTTGAGACATTTGATGTTTCTGGCATATCCTCATCTTGATCTGTTTTCATTGTTTCTGTTTACCATGAAGAGTTTCATCTTGATCTAAAGTTTCCTCCTCGGGGCACTATACTTTTACAGATGGAAATCCATAAAAGTGTTAGTTTTAGTTTATTTTAGCTTGGTTCAGCAGTAGATGCTGTTTCCATGTGACCTGAGGTCACATGTTGAAGTCGTTGCAATATCATTCTGCAGATATATTGAGTAAGGGTGCATTCGTCTGGTCTTAGTGCTGGGTTCTTCCCAGGAATCTGTACACGCGGGTGCTTTTATGCACCCGGCTGCTCAAAATGTTGTATGTCATACTAGGGAAGGCTTATACGAGTACAGAATCATGTAAAATTTTGAGTTACTAAAGTGGAATAATTGTCATATGCTCAGGAAGAATGTCATGATTACTTCATTTGATGGAAAAACCGTTTCTATACTAACATTCCCACTTTCATTGCACTTGTTGATCCCATTTTTTAGAACATCGACCAGTTCTTGTTAGAGGTGTACTGCACTCTTGAATATGAAGTATGAAACATATAGCCTTAAATAATCTGTTTTACTCATTTTGTGCATATAATAAGAGGGAGTTTTGGCTTGCTCACATTCCTTGTTGTATTGAGTTTAACAATTGAGGTTTTGATTATCATTTGGCTGTATGGATTTTATCTCACCATTTATGCTTGGTCAAAAGGCTTGTTATCATCTATGTTTTAAACAGATGTCTCTTTTAATAGTTTTACTTCTAATCTTTACCTTATGATACAATCATTGATGTACTCAACATATAACCTTCTTTCATTGTTCAGTCCATGGAATGAAGCACCCTATAAAGACGCAGGAGAAAAGAATGCTCTGGGTGGGGTTACATTGGATGGCTTTTTGTCTGAGGTTTGTACCGTTCATATCTTTTTATTTTATTATAAGGAAGCATTTGGGTATCTATTGATGTTATTTTCTTAGTCCTGAAATGTGTTCCAAATAATCAGCTCCACCCCCCCGATACTTGGGGCTGTTGCAGGGAGTGGCAGAATTATGACTGTCAAATTTGTTCTGTTTGAGTCTAAGCATGTGTACGAATCAGGCTAGTTTTGCACAAATAAAGCTGATTTTTTAATGTATATATATCATAACCATCATGTTTAATCTTCAGTTACTTGAGTAGAATTATCCTATTTATTATGACGACCTAGTAAGCAGCTGCACTGTTATCACCACTGTTGAAACCTGGTGGACAATTTCTGTGATGGTTGCTTTTGGGTATTGAAACTTTGCTTATTGCAATCTCTCTGTGTTGCATAGTTTTTTTAATAACTTAATTTTGTGGTGTGCAGTGGGCCCTGATGGCGCTTTTGGATCCGGTTCGGTGTTTTGAGTATCTTATATATCTTGGATATACTGGTGATGTTTCATCTGCCATTCGGGTCACTCGGAGGAGACGGGTGGATCGTAAAAAGCAACTTTCGGAAAGAAATGTTTTCCAATGCTTTGTTTTTGGGCCCAAAGGTGCTGGGAAGTCAACTGTATTAGATTCTTTTATTGGAAGGTGTGTCACTTGCTCTTGCATTTTATGCTTAAAATACAGAAGATTCATCTCTTCAATCTTATTTTATTTGGAAAACATCCCATTGGAGTTATTGCTTTGCCATTACAGGCCTTTCCCTCAAGGATATGCTCCGACTACTACCGATGACCATTATGTTGTTCATGTTGTCGAACAACCTGGGGTAAGTTACAGTTATCATCTTGTTTTATTTGAAGAAGTGGAACCTCTAAAATGCTTAATAGGACTGCCGAGCTAAAAATAATTGCTGACATTATACATGATTAAATACCTTTGACATTTTTTAAGCCTAAAGAGTAGTAGAAAACACTTAGCTTCAATATTTTCTACCTTGTTTTTGACTTTGTCGTGCAGTCTCTTGTTTATATTCTGCTCTCTGACTTGTTAGTTTTATTGTTTTCTCTGGTCAAGTCTTATGCCTAATACATTCATGTAATCTGTCCAGGGCATCAGGAAAACTCTCGTATTACGTGAGATTCCGGAGGATAATGTTAAGAAGTTTCTATCTAATAGGGATGCATTGGCTGCATGTGATGTTGCAATATTTGTTCATGACAGGTAGACGAAGCATCTATGTGCTGAACTTTGATAACCTTTTATTATCTGACTGTCAAATGGTCTTGTTCAGTTACTACTCTCTTATCTTTTAGTGTATACGTCAAGATGCTATTGGGAGTGTTTCTGTCAAATAATTTCTTAAAGGTTTTGGACGGGTATGGATCGTTGTGAATATTATCCATACCCCAAAATTCAATCTTACTCTAGCACGTCAGTTTATTGAATTGTTTAAAATACTACTGTGTTGGTAGCTCTATGTCTGAAGAGCAGTTGGTCCTTTGCTATCTTGGAAATTTATTTTTGTATCATCACATTCTGATGAAGATGATGATTATGGTTTTATGATTGGTTGCTGCACTTTGCTGTTCTGATTGCAATAACTGTTTTGCTAACTGGTGCTTCCACCTAGATCTCGAGAATCTTCATGGAAGAGAGCTGCTGAATTGTTACTTGATGTTGCTAGCCAAGGGGAAGCTACTGGTTATGAGGTTCCTTGCCTCATAGCTGCAGCTAAAGATGACCTTGAGCCATATCCAACTGAAATACAAGATTCGACAAGGGTAATAATTCTGTAAACTTTTATCTTCTGAATTTGTTTTATTGCAACCAGAAAATATTCTTTCAAGAGGTGGTAATTAATGAGTGTTGCTTGCATCATCATTATCATGCATCTAATTATTAGTGGGTAGTTATTAACTTATTATATCTATCTTCTGAAATTAAGTTACTGTGGACTGAATGTTGGTTACTTGTGTATTTCTTAAAACCGTAGTTGTATAAGTTGTATCCATGGGTGGTTACTTCCATTGAGGTAAAGCAATATAGAGTTCTTAGGTATCATGGGATTTATATTACAAATATCAGTCTGATTGATAAAAGCTCATTAGTTATACACGTAGTCTTTAACTATATATTCTCGCGTTCTTTTACTTCGTGAAGATAAGAAGCTGTTTATTGGAAGTAGTTGGCTTGGTTTTAGGCTAGTTTCAAATTTTTATAGTGTTGACTTATGTGTGGGAACGGAAGATGTATTTACCCCAGTCAGTATTCTCTGTTGGAGTTCTATTCTTCCATTCATTGAACCTGTTTTAAGCTACCATTTCTCCAAATCTGTCCTACCACAGGTTCTTCGGACTTGGCATTAGTTATTCGTTCTGCTAAGGCTAATATTAGGTAGCGGTACTACTGGAGCAGCCAATTGTTCTGTTTAGTTTTTCTCATCATTCTTTATTTGAAATTTCTGTGGGTTGTATGTTCTTTTGATGTGATCCCTTAATGCTCCTATATTGTGTATAATAGGTTAGTCAGGATATGGGGATAGAGGCTCCGATACCAATCAGTGCTAAGCTTAGGGATCTTAATAATATTTT
>JAULKM010000008.1:9452661-9462917 GCA_032355605.1 Rubia tinctorum
GTGACAACTAAATAAGGCACCACCTCCATCCCAAAAATAAAAGTACCATTTCAAAGATGTTTTATGTCCAGAAAAATTAAAGTCATTTTAAGTTTTATCAATCAACATGTCTGATATGTAATAGATATGTGTTTAACTTAAACTAGTGAGGTTTAAACAGAAGTGAATATAGCTTAGTGAAGTTCACTAATGAGAAGAATGGATTTAAATTTGACGTGTTTATAAGAAGATAAAAATGTTGCATTTTATTCAAATGGACCTCGTTTTTGGGGACGGATGGAGTATTAAGAAACTAAATTTTGTTCCTGTAACTAAAAATATAATTTTTCTAATGTTCCTTGATACCACTGAAAGTGATAATAGAACATGCTGAGATTTTTAATTTGTATACTTTAAAGCCAGGTTTATCACTTTACGGGATTTATTTTCTTTTCATGCATATTGTCAAAGTTTATATAAATTTTGTGGTAAGTGACTTTGTCGCAATTTTATGAGTTTATAACAACTGAGTGCTTGACACTCTGCAACTGGCCAACAGAAGAAGTAACATAAGATCAGACAGTATGGGAATTCAAGGACTCTAAAGCTCCAGAAAGCAGAAACACAGCAAGCATTTGATGCAAACACGCAAAAATAACACAAATCATAGAAGAAACGAATAAACAAAACAGGGAAGGAATTTAATAACAAGGAAAACATTTATATGAAGATCCGTAAGACTGGTTAGAAAGCCACACAGTTTGCAATTGTAGAGATAATACTCTTGAGGAATAATGAAATTGCAGTACTCATTGCCTGAAGTGCTTAAAGCAAGTCAACACAAGAAGAAACTATTTTTGGAGTAACTACAGCAAAAACACCAAATCATTACCCCGCAATTTGGAGTAGTCTGTTTCATAAATCCCCATCTTATGCAGACAAAACACAATGTTTCACTTGTATCTAAGCATGCCAATGTCTTTCACTGATGATACTTAAAATAGAATGATATTTGGAGCAATATTGCATCTGAGCCCAACTCTCAACTAACTGCTTAATTTATCTACTTTTAATGGGGGTTCTACAGAATATCAGATTCAGGGAGAAAGCCATCAGTGACATCAACACCAGATGAGAAATATATAAGCGAGAAAATCATTTAAGGAGATCTAAGCATTTCTTTCTAAAACTTACAAGCTATGACCAGTTTGACGAATCACTTCTGGAGCCATCCAATATGGTGTACCTTTCATGGACTTAGCACCTGAAACAGTAGCCTGTAGGATGTGTCGAGATCAGGTAGGCCATCATAGTCTTATGACTCATATTCAAATAAAGTAATACATTACTAGCAAAATCAAAGTGAACATAGGGGTAAGTATACCAACTCCACAACCCGTTTGGATGCCCCAAAATCTGCAAGTTTAATGCACCCCTTGTTGTCAACAAGAATGTTAGCACCCTGAAGCAGAAGCATATCTCAGGGAACTATTTAAAATAATTCTTATGGGAACTTAGGGGCAATGGAGACTGGAAACCATAGAAAAAATAAGTATAACTAAAACCTTGATGTCCCTGTGCATAATGCCATTCTTGTGGAGATAATGAAGGCCCTGCAGCAACTGCTTTGTATACATTTTTATAACCTGTTTTTCAATTATATCATTTTAAATACTATCCAAGTGAAGAAAAAAAATTAGACAGTAAGACAAGATATAATAAATTACCGATTCTGGAAAAGATCCAAATTTTCCTAAAAGGGACGAGATTGATCCTCCAGGTACAAACTCCAGCAATATATTTAGAGTTTCTGCCTCTCTCACAGTTCCTAGATATCTCTGTGATGGAATTTTTTTAAAAACAGCAGCTAAATATAATACTACTATTAGAAGTCAAATTTGAGAGAACAATGAAAATATTAAACTTACCACTATGTTCTGGTGTGAGAGATTCTTAAGGACCTTAACTTCTTCCTCAAGCTCTTGTATGTAAACCTTAATATGCACATTACAAGTAGAGGGAATCATCATCAGAGTATGAAGTACTAATCTTAATGCATCTAACAATTACGCGTTATACAAATAATTTACAACAGAAATACAAGTTAAAATGCTTTCTATAATTATATTGTCTTCTTCGTTAGTTCCACTCTGAAACTGCCCACAGGAATGAAAGAAAACTGCATTTCACCACATGAGATGATTCTCATAATTTAGGTTAAGAAACTCGCTTGTCAATACAACATAAACCCTCTCTTCTGATCTTTCATCTAGACATCATGACACTCCAACTTTAGTAAATAGAAAATAGCCCCAATCAAGAAAATGGCAATGACCAACTTGTTCACAGAGATCAAGAAATTTAGCAATGAGAATAATACAGGCTATAAGGATTCATATTTGTACATCCAGACCTACCTCTGTGAATAGAAAATTACTTATGAGTGTTTCACTTATGTCTTTTCCTCTTAGATCTACCTCAAATTGCTTTCAGCGGAAACGATATTCTCCAAAAATGATCAGTTTTACTCTTAGATGCTACAGAAGCAATATACACTATCCAATTCGAAGAATAAGCTCAACAAGAAAACTTTCCTATCTATTTAAATGGAACCAATAAAAGAAGTTAACAGTTTAAACTTCAAAGAAGAATTTTAAAAACAGTGAGAACAAAATCACTCATGACTGTTAGGTATCTAATATCTCCGCTATCACCCCCCAGAGTTAACAGCTGTTCGTTAAATTAACATATTAGTGGACACAATATGGCCTATTGCAGTAAAGTAAACTCAAGAAATTCGAAATATACAATATCAACGATTGAAACATAATAGCATCAAATACAGTAAAAAGTATAGTAAGCTGAAGAGCATTTGAAGATAGATAAATAAAGTCCATACCTCGTTGGAAGAACTGCTTGCAGGGATCAAAACCTACATCACACAATCGAATTGATCAGAAAACCTAACAGTCAATTTCAGGGTAGAATTCTCATAGAACTAATTTACGAATCATCTTAACCTGTTTAACCGCCAGAAGCTCCCCTGAATCCAGATTCATTCCCATGTAAACTTGACCAAACGCGCCACTGCCGATCAACTCACCTTTCCGCCACCGTATGGGCGGCGGCACCGGGGTAGCAGCATTATCTCGGTTGGACGGCTGCGGCAGACGTGGAGGGGAGAGTTTAGAGAAAACTTTGGATTTCCGGATGCACGAATTGATTTTATCCACCAGTTTTCCTTCCTCCCGAGTGCCACCGCCATCGGCGGCGGCGGCGGCGGCGTGGTTCGGTCGGAATACCAGTGATCGCCTGACTGATTCAAATTTATCTTGCATCTGTGCAAGAAATGGTGTTTTAGTAGGTGATTGCGTGAGAGAGAAAACAACTGGCGATTGAATTAATCGCCGGAAAGAAGAAGAGAGTGGGTTTTGGGGTTTTGGGTTTGGGGGTACACATTCATTTGATCGTTGCAGTCAACGACGGAGAGGGGGAACTTTTTGAAAAGTTATGTAAAAACTAGAGAAAAGTGATTTTATAAACCTATCTATTTGACATAAGTGCTAATATAACCCTCATATAATTTTTAGTGCAGATATAACCCTACCTAGTTGATGTAAGTGTCAATATAACCCTATAAGTGGTCCGGCGGCGGTCCGGCCAAAATCCGGTGGACCGGCGGTGGTCCGGCGGAAATAGGGTCTGAGAGTTATATTGACACTTACATCAACTAGGTATGGTTATATCTGCACTAAAAATTATCTGAGGGTTATATTGACACGTATGTCAAGTAGGTAGGGTTATATTGGTATATATCCCTAAAAACTATTAGGGGTTGTTTGGTTTGGGAGAATCTGAATGTGGAAAGAGAATAAAACGCAATGAATCTGTTAGTTAATGTATTTATTCATGACCAACCCAACTACAAATTCAAATTAAATATTATATCTCTATCATCCATCCACACAACTCACATTCTAACCAATTCATTTCTTTTTAAAGGTTTATCAATGAGCTAATCCACCCAAACTTTAACTCTTTGTGTCATTTTATTATCAAATATAAATAGTATATTTTAAATTTTAAATTATTAATTAAATATTAATAATAGAGGTTCTCTGGTTAGTGCGGACGAATACACTGTCACTATGTGTACTTCTCGATCTCAATTCTTGACCTAAACGGTGAGCCCTTGAGATGCGCCTCTATGAGGAAGTCGGGTAAGAAGAAAGGATCGAAGAAGGCAACCACAATACTACCGGATGAAGTAGCTACCATCAACGAGAAAGGGAAAGAGGTGTTGAAAGAGAAATTTGTTGAAACAGAGATTGGGTTAAGCAATGTTCAAAAAGGGGGATTGGGATTGAGCTCAACTCAACTAGCTTCATCCTCTGGGGAAACCCAGAAAACACCAGTGAAGAGTAAGATGTCGAAAGAGAAAACCGCAGAAAATGGGGGTCTGTCTGCGAAGAGACTATCGTGGGGTGAACAAGTAGAAATTGAGGATGGTAAAAATTGGAGCAACTTGTTCGACAATGTGCAATCGGAGGTCAGGTATTATGATACTATTAAGATTGGAGGACTGGAGATGGGCGAAATCACGGAAGAAATACGTAGAAGATAGCTCAATATAGTGGGACTCAAGTGTCGTATGTAAAATCTTGGGATCAAATCCTCCATTCAAAGTTATAGAGGGATTTCTGATAAGGATCTGGGGAAAGAATGAGGTGAAAATCTAGCAAATCAACATAGGTACGATTCTGGTTAAATTCTTATCAAAAACTTGTAGAGATGAACTGGTAGATTTGGGGTATGTTTGATGGAAAACCGTTCATAGTTAGAGCTTAGTCACTGGATGTAAAGATGAATGAACCTGAGACTGTTCCAGTTTGGGTTAGATTACCATCTCTGCCTCTTAAATACTGGCAGTCTAAAACCATAAGCAAAATATTCAGTTCTCCAGGGAACCCTATTTTCTTAGATAGAGCAACTCAGGAGAAGGAAAGGCTTGCATATGTTAGAGTAAAAATGGAGATGAAAATCATTGATTCAATTATGGAGGAAGTTAGTTTTGTCTATGAGAAGAAAACTATAATGAAGTAGGAAGTAAATTTTGAATGGGTCCCTGTGAAATGTAGTCAATGTGGAATGTATGGACATCAAGGGAAGGATTGCAGGAAAAAAGAAATTGATGAGAAAGTTGCTGATAAGAAGAAGATGCAAGTTTATCTGGTAGTCAAGATAATAGAAGGGGAAGGGGAAAAAGCAACAAGAAAACAGTTTTTAGGGCAGTTGATGGCTGGAACGGGAAAATTGAAGAAAGATGGCAGTAAAGAGCAATCAACAGTGATCAATTTGGTAGAGCCTCAAATGCAGGAGGGGACTAATCTCTGAATTAAGGAGAAACCACCAGATGGTTACTGATATCATAGTTTGTAATGTGAGAGGACTTGATAAAGGGGAAAAGCACAACATGGTTAGAAGGTTCTTCCTAAATAACCAAGTCGAAATCCTGGTAGTGTTAGAAACGAAAATACAAAAAGAGAAAAAGGATGAAACGTGGAGGAAGATTGGGCTAGGATGGAAGTTGGTTATAAATGGAGAATTGATAAGGGGTGGAAGGATTTGGTTAGCATGGAGAGTTGACTATTATGATATAGAATTCTAGATATTGGTGAGCAATGATTGGACACACGCTATTACAAGAAAATTAGTGGATAAATTTGGTTGTACCTTTAGTTATGGATACAACAATGGAGGAAAAAAGGTACTGTGGGAGTATTTGAAGAGCTTGGAAGGCAGGGATAAAGCTTGGTTGGTGATAGAAAATTTCAACTCTCCCCTAACACCCGATGACAGGCTAGGGAGAAATACAATTAGTATAAGAAACTGAAGAATTTCAGGAGGTTGTGGATGTATTAAAACTGGAGAAGATCAAAACAGCAGGGGCATTCTACACTTGGTGCAATAGAAGATGTGGAGAAAACATGATTTTGAGCAAAATAGACAGAGGCCCAGTGAAGGAGATTTAGGCTATAGAGATGCAGTCAGTTCTGTGTGAAGTGAAGAATGAATTGCTTTCTGACCATCAACCACTGGTGATCACATTCACAAAAGAAAATTGGTGTAGGGAGAAACCATTCAAGTATTTCAATATGTGGGAAGAATCAACTCTGTTAAAAAACAGTAATGGGAGTTTGGAGGATAGGGAAGATACACAACCTGAGTGAATTAGCAATAATTTTACACAGGTTAGAAAAGCCTCTAAGAAGGTTGAACAAGAGAGAGTTTGGCAGTGTTGGTGAAAGAGCAGAAAGAGCAAGTGAAGCATGGCTGAAAACTCATTTTAATCTAAATGTCAAACATGATGATGTGGCCTTGCGCATTACTGAATTTAATGCCAAAAAGAGGCAGAAACTTAGAGAGATGCAGAATATAGCTTTCCACATCAAAAGGCCAAGGTGGAATGGTTAAATGGTGGAGATGGACCAACAAAGTTGTTTTATGCCTCTTTGAAAAGAAATCAGTACCAAAACCATATAACTGCTATTAAAGTGAATGATGTGTTGATTACTGATCACAAAGATATAGAGAATGATTTCATTAATCACTTTAAGAAGCAGTTAGGGGTGGAGAGGAGAATTGAGAAAATAGATCCTGAAGTGGTGGCTTACGGTGAAGTGCTAGGGACTGAAAAACAAGAATAATTGATCAAGAAAGTCTATGATGAAGAAATTTGGGATGCTTTGAGATGTATACACTCCAATGAAAGCCCAGGAATCGATGGATATTCAAGAAAATTCTTCAGAGATTGTTGGGACCTAATTGGGAAAGATGTGATTACAACAATCACAAGTTTTTTTAATGGTGATCAAATTCCAGGTCAGTTTAAAAATGTTGTTATTACTTTGATACCTAAAATTGCCATGCCACAAGCCCATGTGGACTACAGACCCATAGCCTTCTACTAAAATCTTATGTAATAGGCTTAGAGATATTATGCCTGGGATTATCAGTATAAATCAGTGTGCATTTGTGAAGGGTAGGTCTATTGCTCATAACCTTTTATTAGCCCAAGAGTTGCTTCATAGATACAGTGTGGAGCAAATGAAGAATATCCGTCTGCCCAAATAGACATTAGGAAGGTTTTGATAGCACGAACCGGGATTTTTTCGCTGGGTGAACTCAGATTTCCTGTGAAGATGATTGAGTGGATCAGAAGAAGTGCCGTGGATTTTGATCGTGGGTAGATTTAAGATGGTTATCAAGCAAAAATAGGGGTAAAACAAGGTGATGTCTTGTTCCCTCTTTTGTTTGTCATTAGAGTGGAGTATTTGACAAGGATGTTAAACAGAGATTTTTGTACAGGAAAAGTGGACTGCCACCAGAGATGAAAGAAAGCAAAAGTTCACTCCTTACTTTTTGCTGATGATTTGCTCTTATTTAGTGGGGCTAACAGGAAATCCATGGAGAGGATCAGAGACATATTGGCTAGTTTCATGAAAGTTACAGGGCTCACTGTAAATGAAGGGAAGTCTAAATTTTTTTTTCTCAAAGATAGAGGAAGGAGTGAAGGAGGGCATGGCAGCTATACTGAAGACTGCACAGGGAAAATTGCCTATGTCATATCTAGGTTTACCAATTTCCTCAGTAAATGGGACAAATTGAACTGTGAAACCATGGTGGAGAAGATTAGAAGTAAAATAAAAAGTTGGTCAACCAAATATTTATCTCATGCAGGCAAATTACAGCTTATCAATGGTGTCTTGTTAAGCATTTCAAGCTATTGGGCAAATGTTATGAAGATACCAGAGGGAGTACACAAGAGGATTGTTAAAAAAAATTCTCAAGCTATCTCTAGGGGGCAAAGATGAAGAGCAGAGAGGTTTCACTGCCATAGCATGGGACTCTCTTTGCAGGGGGAAGAGGAAATGAGGTCTAGTTCTCAGAGATCCTTCTACCTGGAATAAAGCTGCTCTTTGCAAGCATATCTGTGACTTTGCACAGAAAAATACACTTTGTGGGGTAAATGGATACATGAGTACTACTTAAAAGGAGGAAATGTAGAAAATTGCAAGAGTTCTATCACACAGAGCTGGCCATGGAGGGAACTGATGAGAGTAAGGGATGGTAACTTCACAAGGATCATATCATGCCTGAACTGCCAATGAGCACTGAAAACTTCAGCTGTTTATGACATGATGAAGGAGGGACTGAAGTGAAGCACATATATGATATCATTTGGAACAAATGGAGCTTTCCAAAACATAAGGTGTTTGTTTGGATGTTGATCAATAGGAAATTACCCACAACAAATAGACTGTTAGTTTTCAACATATTGACAGGGAAGCAAGATTGTGTGCTATGTCAGAAACATCAGGAATCAGCTCAACACTTATTCTTTGAGTGTGATTACATGAAATAAATGGCTAAAAATATGCAAATCCTATACTACAGTTCTTTGAGAATGTTGAAGAAGAAGATGCGGGCCCCAATAAAGAGGAAAGCTGGTCAGGAAATCATGAATGGATGTTAGGTTTATACCATATATGGAGGGAGAAAAATTACAGGATAATTGGAGGAGAAGAACCGAAGGCTGAGACTGTAGCCTTTCAGGTAAAGACAGAGGCCGAATGGAGAAAAATGAAGGCAGGAGCTAGAGTTTAACATGAAGATTGATGTTGATTACTCAATTCTAGGAAAGGAAAAGTTTTGTAGACTTACAATTTTGTAGTAGGAAATAGAGATTGTAATAGATTGGGGGGGGGGGGGGGGGTTGAAAATATTAAATTCATAAGTTTGGGGTAAATTCTAATAGAAAACCGTTTACAAAAAAAATTAAAATTTTTTTTAATTTTATAAAAAAATTATTTAAAAATTAAGTTATGAAAAAAGATTAAAATTGAAGAGAGATGATTTTTAAGTAGGAAGAGAAATATTAAATTGTGTATTGAACTATGAAAAAATTTATCTCTATTTATTGGGAACGAAAAATGTAGTTTATCGCAATTAATTTTATTTAGAAAAATTAAAAATATAGAATCAGATATATAGATAAGGAAATAAAAGAATTTGATTTGATATGATATATTTGCAACTAATAGGATTGTACCACGTGGGTACAACCACATCTCTACCCTTCCAAAATAAAGGTAACATTTGGCCCCTCTACCACTATACACGGTTGCGCCATTGCTTTTTCTTTCCTTTTTTAACGTGAATATGGTGACCGAGCTCAGTTCGATTACCGATAAATTTGGTCTAATGGAACGATTGAAACCGACCAATAAGGAAAATAAATGCACTTCTTTTGTTGTATAAAAATAAAGAAAATTTTAGAATGCACTCCATTAAATATTTGAACGCGAATTATACTATATTCGGGCATATCTTTCACATTGTATCTTTCAATAAAAAGAAATTTTGTTTTAGACCAACTATCCGTTAGATGGTGTCATTTTATAATTGATATAATTAATGAGGTGATTTGATATTTATTTTTTTATTACAACGAGATTCCTATAATTTTGGGAAAAATATAATGTATTTCAGTGTATTTGTAATTATAATTTAACCCTAAAAGTTATTTAAAAAAATAAAATGCATGATTGGTTTAACCGCTAGTCAGTCTAACAGGAGACTTTTCATTCTATAACATATGGATAAGAGATAATGGATTGTATTTATTTTACATTTTTTTTATAAAAAAAGAAGCAGTATTTTAGTTTGAGTGTGTCTCATGAACAATGGTATTTCCCAAAGTTATGTAATAATCAAGGACTTGATTGCAATTTAAGGAGAAAATGATGAAAACTGGCAAGCTATAAATTCAATCAAATTTGGGCTATTAACCACCTTCGTGTTTCGAATTGAAGAAGATGCCAAATCATTGCCATGATTCCGATTAAATCATGGCCTTCAAAAATCCTGATCGTTGGCCATCGACTTCATTTCTGCTCTCCTCCAGTGTGGTCGCAGATTCCAGTGACCACGGCAGTCATTCACATCACTGTCATTTGATCTGCTCACCCAACTATTGCCGATCTCGCACTACCATCTACTCCGCCTCCCTCCCACTTTGACCATTAATAAAAAGAGATATATAAAAGAGATATATATCAATATAACCCTACCTACTTGACATTAATGTCAATATAACCCGCAGATAATTTTTAGTGCAGATATAACCCTACTTAGTTGATGTAAGTGCCAATATAACCCTCAGACCCCAGTTCCGTTGGATCACCGCCGGTCCGCCGGATTTTGGCCGGACCACC
>JAULKM010000008.1:9463017-9473327 GCA_032355605.1 Rubia tinctorum
TAATCGGGTCATAAACCTATCATTCTTAAATGTTGCATAATAAATTTTTAATATTGTAACTAAAACATTTTACCTTTTTTATAATTCAAATTCAATCTCGTCTTTCCATATGCCCATGGAAATACGGTTTCCCCAAGAATTTGCCTTGTATTTATTATAAATAATTTTTAATAAGAAGCTGTTTTTTAGAAAGAGCGTGTCTCATGAGTCATGAACAATGGCATTTCTATAAATTATGTAATAATCAAGGACTTGATTGCAATTTAAGGAGAAAATGACCAAAACTAGCGAGTTATATATTCGATCGAATTCGAGTTATTAGCCCGCATGTTATTAAACGTTGGCCATCGCCCTCAGAATCCTGATCGTTGACCATCCATCGACTTCATTTCTGATCGCAGATTTCAGTGACCAAGGCAGTCATTCGTATCACTGTCCTTTGATCTGCTCACACAACTATTGCCGATCTCGCACTACCACTTTTGTACCACTTTTGTGAATCCACCCACTGCAGGCTCGCCATGCATCCCAACTGCAAATTTCTGGAGTTCACCGTGTTACCAAAATTGTATATCCTTCTCTATCCGGGTTAGTCAATCGCAAGGATCCATAACTATGAGAAATCTTGTCTGTCTCCTTGACCCTATTTTATTTAATGAATTGAGATTTGACCCCAATTTACAAAATACAGGGGTTCGGTAAATGGGACGGTCTCCGGGGAGTCCGCCTAAACTTTAGGCATGAATCTTTATGCAATTCTAACTATATTCTAGTTCCAGACACTTATCTCTAATAATTTTATAGGGACCTATCTCTCATAATTTTACAGGGACCTATATCGCAAATATTTTTTCAAGGGTTTTTTTGTCCAATTTTTCCCCATCATTTTCCCGCCATCTGCGACCTGCAAAAAATTTCAAAAAAGTCAAAAAAATATTTTAAAATTATTTTTAAAATGCAATTAATTAATATGATCATTGAACTGAAAATTATAAACATCAGCAAAAAATAACATAACATCAACGAAAAATCGTAAAACATCAACTTAAAAATTGTAGCAAAAAATATATTAAAAAACAAATAAAACATAAAAAAATATTAAAAATCGACAAAAAAATTGTAAAAAAATGTCAACTACAACTAACAAAACATCAACTAAAAATCATAAAAACATATAAAAAAACTTCAATCATCAATTTTTTTAATAGAAACTACAAAAATCAACTAATATCAGCCAAAAACTAAAAACATCAATTCATATCACCTAAAGTTCACCCACAAAATGAAAAACGTCAACCTAAGAAAAAAACACTACAAAAAATCAACCTAAATCACCCAAAACTACAAACATCAACTCGTATCACATAAAATTCACCGAGAAAATGAAAAACGTCAACATGAGAGGGAAAAAAATCAAAAAATATCAACACATATAACCAAAAAAACTACAAAAAATCGACTCATATCAACTAAAACTCATCCAGAAAATAAAAAACATAAACATGAGAAAATAAAATTAAAAAATCAACAAAAAAACTACGATACTTCAAGAGTATAAATTATTCACTCAAAAAATCATAAAATGTCAACAATTTTTAAATTAAAAAACTACAAATATCAACTCATATCACCAAAAAACTACAAACATCAACTCCTAATACATGAATCTCATTCGAAAAATGAAAAACATCAACATCAGAAAAATAACACTACAAACATCAACTCCTATTACGAAAGTCTCAGCTGGAAAATGAAAATCATCAATATGAGAAAATATTAAAAAAAACTGCAAATATCAATCCAAATCAACCAAAAAAAAGGACAAAACATCAACTCATATCAATTAAACTTCACACGAATATTGAAAAACATCAATATAAGAGGGAAAAAAAGTACAAACATCAGCAAAGAGTTACAGTACCTCAAGAATAAAAATTCTTCAAAAAAAGGACCGGGGGGATTTGAGCTCAAATCACTAGCCTCAAAGCCCAGAGCAATAACCATTACAACAAAAACTCTTATTGAACATACACTCAGTCAAATTATATTAAAGCTCAACATATGCATCAAGAACATAAATTCTTCAAAAATAAAGGTCATAGAGAGATTTGAACCTCTGACCTCAAATCTCAACAACAAGAGTACTAACCACATGACCAAACAATCATTCATAAATTATGAATCATAATATAAGCTCAGTCAACAAAATATTAAACCTTAGCAATTTTTGAAAAAAATTAAAACACAACATTAAACCTCACTTCTCATTAGCCGAAGCTCAGCCGTCCACCTCCGACTTCGCCATTGTCCGCCTCCGTCACCACCATTATGGTGAGCAAGTAAGGCATCATATTCGCAGCATCATTTGTGATTTCTCTTAGACTTTGACTTCTCTTCTTGTTGTAAAGCCATATGCTGCAATTCGGTCTCTTCTTGGTGGTGGTGTTGTTACTGTTATTGTTTTAAGTATTCCTATGAAATTTGAGTGCAATCACAATTTGCTTAATAGTTGGGTTCAAAGCTCCCTATTATAAAAAAAAAACACAGGGACTATATTTTTTTAAAAGAACAAACACAGGGGTTTTTGACAAACCCCTACATGTTTATAATAAGAGGGGAAGAGGGGAACTTAATACCTTATCCGTGGGAGTTCAGAATTAGTGATTAGACATATGATACAAAGTCCTAAGAGTTTTGGTTCTAGCAAATCACTTATTCCGGAACGTGGAATAAGCCAAAGGTTGAAAACATATATTCCTAAACAATCTAATTCTATTATAGAACATACCAATAAATTAACTCAACCTGAGCTTAAATATCAGGTTTTGAACAACTAAGAAACAAGCCTAACATATGAAAGGGATTCATCATTAATGACATGAATCCGCTTACGAAAATTCTGGATGCGGAATATTTTATAGTTTCTTGACTGAAACAAGGTAATCTCGTCTAACCTAATCACAACTGCAAAATTGTTGTTTATTAATTAGCCTGTAGGATTAGCTCACAGGATTTGAAGAATATTGCTAACTTAATTAACTAGCAGGATTAAGTAACAATGGAACGCTCGCAAACAAATAGTAAGAACTCAAAATTCCGAATATATGATGTACAAATTGTGCATAATAATTCTGCCATTTCTCCCATTTTATATGGAGAAATCAGCAAACAAAGAATACAAGATTCTGCAGAAATCTAGTTCAAATAGGATTAGTCTTCTTTGTCCTAAACTAACTACAATTAAATGTCATAATCTAATCTTAACAAGAAGTAAATCTCAGGAAAAAATTTACCAACCTTGGCCGAATGTACAAGCACAATCTCGGCCCAAATCAACTTGCTAGCTAACTAACTAACTAGCTAACCAACTATCTAACTAACTTATGGTTAGTTAATATTCAACTGAAATTTTACTTATTACAAGGCTCATGTGCCCAAATGTTATGATTTATAAATTTATAAATGGGATACATACAAATATAATCCTATATACTTGAGTAAGTGCAAATATAACATTTAGACTACAAATATAACCCTAACTAGTTGATGAAAGTGCAAATATAACCTGTGAGAAATCCAACGTTAACCGTGTTTTCTAGGCGTTGACCAATTCAAAAATGACAAAAATGCCCTCGGACCAAAAGCTGAATTTGGATGGACAATTATACCATCGCCGGACTACCTTCAGACCATCGTCAGACCAGGTAGGGTTATATCAGCAAATTATGAAAACTGATAGGATTATATCAGCACATTCCTAAAACTGATAGGGTTATATCAGCACATTCGTAAAAAGTGTAGAGTTATATTAGAACATATTATAAAAGCAAAACCCATCAACATTAAAAACCCAAAGTCAAAGACCATAGCAAAATAAAAACTATGCACAAAACACCAAAGGTCATCCAATCATCAATCTGGACTTAACTCAACAAAATAAACAAAATATCATCAAAATCCTCATATTCTGTAACATATATACTGCATATATCTATTCGTGTGACGAGAAGCAAAAGAAATGAAAGAATAAAACTCAAAATCGCATTAATCTAGTGAATTAAGGGTAATTTCGGATGAACATACCACTTTTGAAAGGTTCCCACACCTCCACTTAATTGGCTGATGCGTCAACCTAGCCAAAACTCTTTCTTCGCCACTACAATCACACTTTGGAACGTCAACAGTCGATTGAAGAGGTTGAAATGAAGGTTGCGTGTGGTTGGCGTTGATTTTGTACTAATATGACACTTTGTTTTTATAGTATGGGCTGATATAACCCTACATTTTTTACAAACGTGCGGATATAATCCTATAAGTTTTAGAAAAGTGTTGATTTAACCTTGTCACTTTTCATAATGTGCTTATATAACCTTACATATTACGATAGCTGTGCAAAAGTAGTTCAACGACGGCGTAGCTGCAGTCCGGCGCATCCGGCGGCGGTTTGGCAGCAATATTTGAGTATTAATGATGTTAAGGGTAATAACGTCATTTTCTCATTTTTTTTGTTTTTTAGAAAGGAAAAAATGTTTTTTTTTAACAAACTAAAAGCTAACTTACCTATTAGAGCACTGGGTACCAGTCCATCCTTCCATGGCAAAGGAAACTATCTGCCAATTTCTTTCCCAAAAGCTTCTACACCAGCTTGAAGTTGATTATCCCCTTCCTTAGAGTGTTCATACTGACCCGCGGGTCGGGAAGGTCAATTGTTCCAACCCAAATCGACCCACAGTTTAGGGTCAAATGGATTGGGTCGGGTCAAAATTCTCATAGTTTGAGTTGGGTCGAGTCGGCAGGGTCACAAAATCGACCCAAAATGACCCATATCGGCCCAAATCATAGTAATTTTTTCATAATTTATTCAATAAAATAATTAAAATTAAAATATATTAAAATTAAATTAATAAATAAAATGATGATTTATTTTTATATAATCTAAAATAAGAATATTATATTATATTTAATTATAAATTATTAAATTAATAAAAATACAATTATTTTCATTCTTCTTAACTACAAACTTTTAATATTTCAATTAAAAGATATAATTTTACTAAAAATTATTTTAAATAATTATGAATAAATATTTTATATTTTAATAAATATTTTATTTATAATTAATAGTAGTTTTACAAAATTATTTTTATAAATATGTTTTTAAAAAATGTTAAACGTTTGTGAAATAAATTATTGGTGGACATGTTAGAATTAAACTATTTTTTAAAAATACCCCTACAGTAATCCTCAGTCCACTCGTTTTTAAGTATTTAAGCTGATTATCCTCTTAAACATTTCAAACTACACCCAACACATCAAAGTTTAACCGATAAGCCAATGTTGAGTTCTAATCATTTCTTTGTTACAGGCAAATCGTTCCAATCTCTCAATACCTAGCAACTGCAGGCTATGGTACCCCTCAATGCTAGGCTAACACATCACAAAGCACCAGATGGAAGTCGAGGGCAGGGCTCTTGCCTTCTTTGTTTATATCAGAAGCCTCCTGGGAGTCGGTGATATCTCTTTCACCAAAGCATCAAACGCAGCATGCAATCTAAGAAAACCAAATCAACATGCAATAACGTAATCAATATCCAAATTACAACCACCGCCATATAAACACCCGCTAATGGAAGAATTACTTACGTTATAAGAACATAATTCATAGGGACAACCAACGAGAATTTTTTTGTTTGGTGCAGCCTTTTTTTTTAAAAAAAATTTAACACGAAGAAGACGCATTTACCGGATGCGTCTTCAAAATTTCCTTTTTTCGGCCTGAAATATTAAAGACACATTTGACTGCGTCTTCACCGATTTTTAATTATTTTTTTTATAAAAAACCTTTAAACTCATTCAAATGCGTTTTTGGAATTTTATTTAAAGTCAAAGAACAGATCACCGTTGCTCCATTTTCAGAAAAAAAATCTATGTTGGGTGCAACGAATTCATACGAAAATTATATTTTTATTTAAATTTGACTCACATACAACTCGAAAAATAATATTAAAATATTTTTATACAAATAATAATTAAAATATTATTTTTAAAAAATAAATATAAAGTATAATTCAATTACAGTAGTATATGAAAATTATATTTTTATTTAAATTCGACCTATATACAACTCAAAAAATATTATTATAATATTTTATGCAAATAATAATTAAAACATTATATTTTTTTCAAAATAATTATAAAGCATAATTCAAGTACAGTAATATATAAAATAGTTATATTCATATAAAATAATATCATTTTTATTTATAATATAAAATAAGAAAATAATATATTTTTAAATTAAAATATTCTGAATTTCAATTAAATATTTTTTAAAAACCAAATATTCCACTTCTCAGAAATCATAAAACACGGATCCAAATCCAAAAATCTGTTCCGTTCCCTCAGTTTGTTGTCGATTCATCGAAAATCTTAATGCCGTAATATTTCTATCCCAAATTTAAGATATAATAATATTATTAAAAAAATGATTTCATATGAAAATTATATTTTTATTTAAATTCGACCCAATACAACTCGAAAAATAATATTATAATATTTTTATACAAATAATATTTGTTTAATTTTTTCCAATTTCACAACAAATTGCTAATATATTAAATAAAAATAAAATATTAAAGGACGCATTCGTTAATTTATATTTTTAAAAAATCAGACAAAGAGAACTTTAAAAAATTAAATTAAAACTTCATTTTTAATTTTTTTTAAAAAATACGAAATCAAAATAAAATTAAAAATAAATAAATTAAAATTAGTGGACGATTTGGAGAATGCGTCCTCTTTATTTATTTATTTTTTAATGGAAATCAAAACAAAAAAATTAAATTAAAATTTGAGGACGCATTTGGAGAATGCGTCATCTTCATTTTTAATTTTTTAAGAATATTTCAGATACAATAAATAAATTTAAAAAACAAAAAAATTAGCCCATGAGGATGCATTCCCCTTTATTTCCATATTTTATTACACACCCTATAGCCGTCCGGTTTGAGTTATTTTGCACCCTTCAAAGAATGAACTCGACAACCAACTAACTCAAAATTTCCATATCAATCTCCATTCCAACCTACAATTAGTAAGGAAGAAGGAATTTTCGTCAAATCACAAAGGCAAAACGTTGAACATCTGAAGTGCATCCACTGAAATTTCAAGCAAAACGATAAAAAGAACAGATATTAGATGTGATAAAATCACAATTAAAAGGGACAAAATAGATTGAATACAAAGATTAAAAAATAAGACAAAATTAGGCCCAGGAACAAGATGAAATTACCTTAGAAAAAGAAAGCCTTGTGAGAATCTGAGCAGTAGAAGGTCGACATCATTACAAACATCCTGAGCAATAAATAAAAATTGGAAAACACATGTAAGCAAGAAAGGTGAAGAAGAACATGCACGACACCACGTGTGGGTTGAATGAAGATACCGAACGACAAAATAGAAACGCAACGTTTTAGTTGACGAACCAAGCAGGTGAAACAGAGGCAAAAACGGCACCGTTTTTGCAAGTGAAGGATGCTACCAAAAATTTATTGTAGCTAAGGGATTGGCGATTTTAATATATAATAAAGATAATCCTTTTCTTATATATAAATTTTAGTTTGAGCAAAGTGCTTATATAACTCCACTTCTTTGATAAGTGCAAATATAACCCCAATTTTTCAAAAGTGCAAATATAACCCTCATTTGAGTCAACACCGACTGAAATGGAAAAGACTAAAATACTCCTCATTATAAATCTTTAAAAAATGATCCCTTCATTTTCACCTTCTTCTCTGATCCCTCTCTCGCCTCCAGCGCCCTACAACCACCCAAAACCCAGCACACCGCCCTTTTTATCCTCCGCTCGTCCACCCCTTGCGTTGTCATCCTTCCACCACCCTAAGCTCAGCCCACCGCTCCAAAACCACAACCCCCATCCTACAATTACCCCCAAAAACCAAACAGCCACCCTGTAACCACCTCAAAACCCAGGTCGCCGTCATTCCACCACCCAAAACCTAACTTACCTCCTTGCAACCACCTCAAACCTCAGTTCGCCAATGCTCCACCATCCCAAAACCTAGTCCACTGCCCCGCCACCAACCCAAACCCCAATCCACCACCACTCCGCCATCCCAAAACCCTAACCCGTCGCCCACCAAATCTGAAATTGCTTTCACCTTCTCCTCTGATCCCTCTTCGTCCTCCGCACAACCCACATTTGACCTAAGACCACCATCTCGCAAATGAAGCCCCTATCGTCGACCATTCAGACGCAACAACCATTTCTCGACGCGACACCTCTGCTAATTCAATCACCAGCGAGCCATGGCGCTAGAAACCATGCCGTTGGAGCTAGACCCCGGTTCGATTTTGGAGCTCAACCCCTAAATTGCCAACTCTACGTCAGTCATTGGCGAGCCATGGGCGATTTAGGGTTTGTGGAGCTGGTTGAACGGAGGCGGTGGTGGCGAAAAGAGAGGAGTTAGTGGTTGGCGACATAGGTAGCAGGCGGGATTTCGAGTTACGATGACTTTGTCTTTACCACTGCTAGCCTAGGCAGAGGTGGTGGTGGAGTTTTCGTCGGCCGAGCAGGGGGTAATAATGATTTAAAAACAGAAATAAAAATAAGGGTAATTTTGTCATTTCATTTCAAGTCAATGCCAGATTATGTAGGTCAACGCAGGTTTCCGGCATCAGGGTTATGAGTTTTTGAGTCAGTGTTGGTCAAGGATTATATTTGCACTTTTGAAAAATTGAGCGTTATATTTGCACTTATCAAAGAAGTGGGAATTATATAAGCACTTTGCTCTTTTAGTTTTTATGCTAGTCTACATGTATAGAACCTCATTTTATAATTTTTGGATTCACCATTAGATATTTTTTGCAAGCAGTAAGTAGGGATTTTTTTCATTCAGTAAGCATGGGTCGAGTTTGGGTAGGGTATAATAAGACCCATATCCGACCAGAATCAGTAGGGCTTGAAAAATCTTAAACCCGGACCCAAACCCGATAGGTCTAAAAGGGGTAAATAAAAAATATATTATTTTAAATACAAACAATTCAAGTTTGCATTAATTCTTCAAGAAAACTAATAATTCAATTCATACTAAAATTTTCAGCAACCACACAACAAAACTAATATATGAGAGATATTCGTTTAAATGAGTTATATGGACCCAAATTTGTTTTGCAGGGTTATATAGGCTCTGTTTGACAGAGTTTATGAACTACTTTGCTTAAAAGGAAAGCATTTTTTTAGTGTTTGGTAATGTGCTAAAAAACAATTTATTTTGAAAACAAAAACTATTTTTGGGGGAGAAGCAGAATCTAGTCTTTCATTGCTTTCAAAATAAGGCAGTTTTGCTTATAAAAACAGCTCTACCAAATACACCCATAATTTTAGCACTTGACTCAAAATATATTCGTTTTGCAGGGTTATATGTACCCAAATTTATTTTTAAAAATTCAAACCCATACTCGACCCGAGTCGATAAGTCTAAAAAATTTAAATTCATACTCGACTCAATGAGTCTGGCTCAGGTTCTAAACCCATACTCATCCCTAACAGTGAGCATGTTGGAAGAGGAGTCAAAAACCCCGTGGAAGATGACAAATCAAGCATAATTTTGATCCACGAGTATCTATTCTCCAGAATTGATTCAGAACAATTTTGCTCAGAAAAATCTGGCAGCAGATGGTATTCATGATCTTGCTCGATATTCCAGATTATTGGAAGTGTTGGGTTTGGAAGATAGTTGGAAGTAGGGGATTCAGGCAGTTTTTGTAAAATCAGACTCTTTAGTTGCCAAAATCAGCATTTCAATCAATCTCAGTTAGCAAGAGAAGCTGCAACCGGGTTCGAACACTCATTGGGGCGGATCAAATGTTTCACCGGTGCAGTTCAGATACACCGTTACAACAGGCTTTCCACAGAAAATAACAAATGCAGATGTAAAAGAAGAGTCGACTACACCTTAGAAGATTTCTAGGTTTTCAGGATCAAAAGTTCACAGCACAAGAGAGAAACAGCTTTAGGCTGAATGATCTGCATATCTGTATCACGCAGGCAAAACAGCCAACATAATTGCCTAAAACCATATAGGCCACATAGCTACTAGTTACAAAGGCAGGTCATTGCCGAAAGAGGTCTAAAATAACAAATCACACTAAAGGAGGCAAAGTTCAGCCAAAGAGCATCAGTATAAGAATGATTTCCTGCTGTTTCTCATCGTCTTCATCTTCAGAGGGCTCCAAACTAGCTTCTTCTGTAGTGCAACAACTGTTGGATGCTTGGGTTTCCATGAACC
>JAULKM010000008.1:9511106-9536924 GCA_032355605.1 Rubia tinctorum
AGGTTGGTCAGTCGTGCGAATATGATGAGTAACACTGGTACAAAACTGGACAAGATCACGGACGAAATGACAATCGACCTCTACATGCTTAGTACATTCATGGAAAACCGGATTCGCCGCTATGTGAAGAGCAGATTGACTATCACAGAATAGTCGCATAGGAGAAGAATGCACAACAATTAAGTCATGAAGTAACGACTTAAGCCACAACAACTCACAACATGCAACAACCATAGCACGATACTCCGCTTCAGCGAAAGAACGAGAAACTGTAGGTTGCTTCTTGGTCTTCCATGAAACCGGAGAATTACCCATTGTCACAAAGTACCCAGAAAGAGAGTGTCGCGTAATCGGACAAGTAGCCCAATCCGAATCACAATAAGCAATCAACTGTAAGGAACTACGTGAAGAGAGAAATAAATCTTGAACAAGATGACTCTTCAAGTAATGAAGCACACGAATTGCTGCTTGCCAGTGAGGAACACAAGGATATTTCATAAACTGAGCAAGAGTATGAACCGAATAACTCAGCTCAGGACGAGTAATATTCAGGTAAATGAGGCGACCCACTAGGCGCCGATACTGCTTGGGATCAGCATAAATAGGGGCTTCAACCTTCGCAAGATCATGATGTTGCTCAATTGGAAAATCCGTCGGTTTAGAAGTTGATAAACCAGTATCTAGGGCATATTTACTTTGTGAAAGAAACATCCCATCCGGTCTTCTAGCAATATCTATACCCAAGAAATACTAAGAAACATCTCATTCGGTCTTCTAGAAATCTCTATACCTAAGAAATACTAAGAAACATCCAATCCGGTCTTCTAGCAATCTCTATACCCAAGAAATACTTAAGTGTACCAAGATCCTTCATATGAAAACAAGAACTCGTGTATTTCTTGAATTCAGAGATGAGCGACGAATAACTACCAACAATGACAAAATCATCCACATAAACAAGAACATGCAATGAAGCCGAGCCACGAGTGAAGGCAAAAGGAGAGTAATTTGTCTTACTCTGAACAAAACTAAATGCATGTAAAGCTTGAGCCAATTTTGCAAACTGATTACGAGGCGCCTGTCAAAGACCATAAAGAGATATCCGAAGGCGACACACCTAGCCCGGATGCGCAGGGTATCCCGGTGGGGGTCGCATGAAGACCTCTTCATGCAGATCACCATGCAGAAAATCATTATTCACATCCATCTGATGCAGTTCCAAACCATGAGTAACTACAATGGATATAAATAAACATACCAAACTCATCTTCGCAACGGGAGTAAATTTCTCAGAGTACTCAATCCCTTCCCTTTGGTGATTTCCAAGAACCATCAAGCGAGCTTTGTGACGTTCAATGGTACTATCAGACTTGAACTTGGTATCACACACCCATTTGCATCCAATAGCAATCTTATTCAGAGGTAATGAAGACAAATTCCATGTCTGATTACGCTCAAGTGCATTAATATCATCAGCATTTCATCACGCCAATGAGCATGCTTGAAAGCCTTAGAATAAGTTGTCAGATTTACACTAGAAGTTACTACACCCAAAAATCAAGAATGTGTACTTGAAAATTTATTACAATTTACAAAATCAGATAAATGATAGAGAACACATGAGAAATGTGACGTGGCAGGTGTAGTCGTAGCAGTAGGTGGTTATTAATATCAGCAATATAGTAGACATAATCGGACAGATAAGTAGGAGGGCGACGATCAAAAGAACTCTGGCGAACAGTTGGTAGATCAGCCGTAGATGGCGGTGCCAGGGAGTTATCTAACGTAGCAGGCAGCAGCAGTGGAGACACGTGAAGCGCAATGTCAACGGTGGGCGGCGGCGCGGGCGGCGCGTAAGGTACCAGCGTCGGAGTGGAAATGGCACGGCTGGCATAGTTTCGACAAAGGGCGGCTCCGACGTCAGGTAGGCAGCCGACTGTTTGGAATATTCTGGCGGCCAGGAAGAATCTGATGGGAAGATTCTGTGGGCTGGCGTGGTGTAGGCCGGCTGTGGTGGCTGTCTTGCTGGTAGCGGAGATGAAGTCAATCCCGGAGGCGGGGACAAGGAGGACACCAGCGGCTAGAGTACATACGGCGGCGGTGATGATCCCGGCAGCAATGATGCTTCCGAGAGAGTGGAGTATGAAAACTGATCTTCATAAAAGTCTTGATCCCAACTATTAAAGAAAGTGCAGGACTCCAAATCAAAGAGCCGATATCCCTTCCTCCCGGCAGGATACCCAAGAAACAGACAGCGATGACTTCTTGGAGCAAACATGTCACGGAATCTGGGAATATGGGAAGCAAAGCACAAATATCCAAAGACTCAAAAAGCCTTGTAATTTGGGGAGCAACCATAGAGTAACTCAAAAGGTGTGCGACCATTGAGATGCTTCATCGGTGTCCGATTTATCAGATATGCAGCTGTAAGAACACACTCTCTCCGAAATTCAATCGGTAGATTGGCTTAAAAATGCAAAGCGCGAGCTACATTCAACAAATGGTGATTCTTGCATTCCACATGACCATTATGTTGTGCAGTATCAACCATAAAAGTCTCAAAAATAATCCCAGACTCAGCAAAGTAGGATCTCAAAGGTAGACATTTTATACCATAATCAGCCTGGGCACGATTAACAGTGTGGCTAAACTGATTCTTGACTAAAGCACAAAATTTAATAATTCTAGGAGTAACTTTTGACTTAGCAACTAATTAGTAGACCCAAACAGTGCGGCGCCCATCGGTGGTGATGGTACTTTCTTCTTGGATTTCTGGTTCAACTCCTTGAACCAATCAAGAACTATGGTGAGCTTGAAACAGGTATATTTTTCATGACCCTTGCGATGACAGTGAGAGCATGTGAGATTCTTGCGATCAGATGAAGTGAGAATAGCTGTCGAAGAACCTGATGGTGGAGGAAATCGTGCAGCATACGCCATAGAGTCAGATGAAGACTCACGAGACCAAATAATAACTTTGTAATTCTCCTTCTGAGAAACAAGGGCATATACACGCATGACAGGTGGCAAAGGATCGGTGGTCACGATGTTAGTCAGCAAGGTGTGATGGCCTTCATCAAGTCCGAGGAGAAATTGATAGATCATGTATTTCTCACGTTCTTGGAAGGCATTGGCACCATGGTTACACGTGCATAGAGGTTTGAAAGCTTCACAGGTGCAAACTAAAGGAGGTCGGAGTGAGTTGAAAGCACTGAACATCTTCTTCAGTTTGCCAAAATAAAAGGCAACAGTCTGACCATTCTGCCGACAGTTCTGTATATCTTCACGCATCTGCAGATTTTTTGGACCATCCCCAAGAGTAAATTGGGCCTTAAGATCATCCCACAATTGTGGCCTTAATTGTGGAATAATAACTGGTAGATGAATGCAATGGTGGATCTAGAGTATTTAAGATCCAGCATACAAGGGTAAAATTAACTCCCGGCCAATCAACTGCATCAGGATGATTATCTGGGAGTTTGGTAATAGTTCCATCAATGAAACCAATCTTCTTCTTAGCAAGCATTGCACCAGAAATTGCAGCAAACCATTCAAGATAATTGTCTTCACCTTTCAGAATGACGGGACAGATTGACAAAGCGAGACCGTCATTGGTACTAAGGTATTAAGGTTCATTCAGAGATCGACCAGTAGGGATAGATCCCCCAGAGCTAGATTGTAACTGAAACTGTTTGAGTAAAGCTGCAATCACATCAATAGCACTAAGATTATGTAACTTATCAGTCTCAGCTTCAGCAGCGATGTGGACTTGCTCAGCAGCATCGGAATTGGAACTAGGAGTAGCCATCGATGCAGATTAGTAGTACAGGTGGATCGGCGGTACGAGGATTTGAACACAACGACGCGTGAGTTGATGTGCGATGGCACGTGAGCTGGCGTTGATGGTGCATGGGTTGAACGGGCGGCGCGTGTAAGTCACGCACAGCAGATCTGAGCATGGTACGGCGGATCGCGGGGATACGAAGGCGATTGGAGATCACAAGACTACAAGTGAGCAGAAGCAGCTGGCGGACAGCAGTGCGTGAGAGAACACATCGTCGGAAGGTGGCGGTGGCTAGAGCTCAGGAAAGCAGTGGAGTTTTTCTTTAAAGTTTCCAGATTTTGGGCTCTGATACCATGTTAAATTTCAAGGTATCTTGAGCTTCTATCTTAAAACCAATTGGTACTAAGTGGAGGCGACCTAAGACCTTATATATGAGTCATTTAGTTCTATCTTTCAATATGCCCCCACGGGCCAACGTGGAAATACTTCATGACCCATACCGGGCCAAATTAAAGGTCACATACCAAGCCAAATTAAAGGACCCATACCAGGCCAAATTAAAGGGGATCCATACATCTTCCTAATAACCCAACCTGGGCTCTGATACCATGTAGAAAATAAGGGTAATAATGTGTGATTTTATTCATGCTCTAGGGTACATTATATAGAGGTACAAACACCTTTACAGAAAAGGAATTACAAGTAATATTCACATTAAAATATTTATTATTTTAATATATACCCACAACCAACATTCAAAAGTGTAAATATAACCCTCTCACCGGAAACCGGTGTTGACCGGATTGAAAATGATTAAAAAGCCCTTATATTTTTTCCTTCAATTTTAAGTTTATTTTTGGTCAATGTTACTCCTAAAGTGGGCCCTTCTATTTGAATATAAACAAATGAGTCCATCTCCTATGAGACAGTCCAATGGTGAGACCATGGGTTAGATGGAAAATAGGAGAAGGGCAAACTAAATTCAAGGCCAGAAAATAGAATAATTTGGACTTGGGGTCAATGGCAGGAAAAGAACCAGTGACAATATTTACTTACCAGTACTCAGCTATGGCAGGTGTCATCCAAAAGGTACTTACCACAACCTACTCAGTTTCTGTGTTGTTGTTTCAAGAACTGTATGTGATGTTTCAATTATTTGTGGTTGATGTTTTATACCTCCACATATATGATTATACAAACACTATAAATTTGTTTCTAAAATACATGTATGATGTTCATGTATTATGATATGAATTTTCATGAAATTTTGCTTGATGCTTTCTAAACTCAATTAAACATATATACCAGATGCTTGATGTTTCAACAGAAGGTCATAACCTTTCATAAAAATTGACTGATGTTTCACACTACAACTAATTTTTTTACCAGGTGATCAATAACACACAGCACAGGCTATGTATATGGCATCTGAAACAGCTGTGACTATGGTAAAGTCAAGAGTGATGAAGAATTTTGCATGACATTCGACCATTGTTTAAAAATTGTTACAATGAAGAGGCATTCGAGAGATGTGGGGACTCTATGATGGATAAATACAAGCTTCATGATCACCAATGGTTCAATCGCTTATACGGAATGCAAGAGAAATGGTGCACCGCATTTAGAAATGACTTATTCTCTCCTGGGACATTATCGTTACAGAGGAGCAAAAGCACAAATAAGGCAATAAGCTTCAGTGCCAAAAAAACAACAAAATTGATACAATTTTTTTCCAATATTTGAAAAAAATTGTACAGAGCTGGAGAAACGCAGAGACCAGTAAGGAATACAGCGGGTTAATAGGAAACCCAAGGTCAAGGCTCAAGGACCTAGACTTCTGAAACATTCAACTGAAATATACACACATAAGTTGTAAAAGGACTTCGAGGCAGAATGGAAGCTAGTCATGGCGAGTAAGGCTGTAAAAACATTCAACCTTGGATTCGAAGATGTTTATGAAGTACAACTCGAAAACAACAACACAATAATGGAAAAAGGTTACTATCAAGAAACATGATCAAAAGGTGGAAATCAAATGCTCTTGCAAGTATTTTGAAGAGGTAGGAGTGTTATGCTTCCATGCTCTTCGCATCCTCCATTTGCAAAACATCACTTCCATTCCTAAAGATTACATCCTCAAGGGATGGACAAAGATGGCTAAACAAGAAATATTGAGCAAGGTGCTCGGAAGAACAACACCACAAAACAAGGAGATCAAAGGTAAGATAACATGGCTTCATGATATGCCACACAAGTACTACAATCTAGTGTTGAAGTGTGAAGAGGAAATAGAAACTTGAACAATCCTTGAAAAAGGGTTGAATAGAGACTTGGCTACAAGCAATCAAATGAAAGCAATGGATACACAAGAACTTTCAGCAACTAATAGTGCAAGAGGTTCAACAACAAAGACAGCTACCGAAAAACTTGATCCACCAAAAATAAAAACCAAAGGAAGAAGTGAAAGAGTGAAAGTGAAGCTTGAAATGAAGAAGCCAATGAGAAAGTTCATGGATCCAAGACACCAAAAGCTCAATTGATCTAAAACCAACTTGTTGGTGGATGTTTACTACCATCCTATGATATCACACAGTTATGGATTGATGTTACATTGTAACCATTTGATAGTTTAGAAATAAGTATTGATGAGGATATTGATTTTAAAAAGGATATTCATATGCTACCATTGTTCTTATAATTTCTACTCGTATTGCTTTGACTTTTTGATGTTACTCTTATATCCACTGATGTTATTATTTTCTTACATGATGATTTACAGATATAAGTTGGCTCATATGTCTTCATCTATATTATGGATGACCAAGTATTTTAAAATTTTTAAAGACATAAAACATCAAACACTGATTGCTCAAAAGTATTAAAAATCACACACTGATAATGAAACATCACATCAAATTTGAAAATGATCACATCTAACAAAAACATAGAAAAACTAAAAACAGTTTTACGCCAGTCCATAAACTGTTAATCACCATAACAAATCATCATTCATCACATAAAGGGTTCAAAAGCCCTACCAAATACCTAACTTGAAGAAATAAAATATTCAAACCAAATAATATTCTTAAAACACCAATGTCAAATACTAGTACATTGATATTCTAATTCTTCTTATTTCCCTTCCCAACTGCCTTTCCTTTGCCTTTTGCTGGTGCTTTCGAAGATGATGCCTTTCCAACTCCCTTAATGGCAAGATCGAATGATGGCGTAAAATTCATAGGAGCAACAACATGAGTACGGTTCCTGAAGGAATTCCTAACAATATCACAATTCAGAGTTAGCAAAAAACTCTTCTCAGTCGAAAGAAGGCACTAGGCTGGACATCAACAGCAGGATCAACATCCTTAGCAGTTTGATCCCACTCAGAAACCAAGGCCCTAGTGATAACCTCAAAATTCCTCTTGAACCTATGGAAAGCTTGATCAGCAACCTAGGAAAAAAAAAGAAAAGAATTAGGAAAAACCAACAAGGATGGAAGACATCATTTTAACTCAAATTAAAACATCACACTATAAAAGATAACAACACCTAAATCTTAAACTTAAAACATCTCATACAAAATCTAAAACATTAACTACTGTATTTAAAACATCAAAGCCGATAACAACACCTAAAGCTTAAACTTAAAACATCTCATACAAAATCTGAAACATCAATTATTGATTTTTTAAACATCAAAGCTGATAACAAAACCTAAAACCTAAAGGTTAAACTTAAAACATCTCATACAAAATCTAAAACATTATTTACTGTATTTAAAACATCAAAGTTAATAAAAAAAAGCTAAAATTTAAACTTAAAACATCTCATAAAAATCTAAAACATCAACTACTGATTTTAAAACATCAAGGCTGAAAGACACGAATACTTACGAAGCCTTCATCATTCATGATCGCAACATCGGCGGGAAAGTCTTCTGAAAACACGAAGATCAAAATCTGCAAGCTTGGACTAGCTGCATAATCTTTCGTAAGACTTCCTTTCTTGGATTTTGTAATAGCACCACAACCCACATATTTCCCCATCAAAGTCAAAGGAAAATCATCCTTAGACTTGGAGCTAGAATCAAAATCAATCTCGACAATCTGCCTACACCATTTGATCAATAAAGAAGTGTCTTAATGCTGAATGAGAGGAACTGTGGTGGGGGATGGTTTTCCTTGAAAAGGAAACCTGTACAAGTAAAATATCAAAGGAACAACTACACAAGCATTCAAGAATATGTAGGTACTTGTCTTGTACCTACACACTGCCTCACAAAAATTTCTAAGCATACGCATATCAATTATAATTCTTAATCTCCCCTACATCCTCCAAAGCACAAAGAATCTCATAATCAACAAAGCACCTAGCAGTAGGACTTAAGAAAGTGCACACGGCATACATGAAAAAAAGTTTTTAAACTCATCAACACCATCACCTAAGTTTATCATCTTCTCATACAACCTATCACAAGGAATGTTACCCAAACTATCAATACCAAACTCATCCCTCCAACTCTCCCTAAAATCTAAATCTCTTCTTTACCCATTCCCAACATTACTAACCTCAATCACCTCCTTATCCCTGATAGGGAGTCCTAAAACATCTTGAACATCATCACGAGTTAAAAATACCTATCATAACCAACTGTTTAAACATGGCTAATGAGATTAAAATCCTGAACAAAGTAAGAAAGGATATCTGTAGGAAGGACAGTAAAATTTAGTTTAAGAAAACCATCAAAAAAAATCTCTCCCACGACTTTAATCTTGTTTGCAGTCAGCAAGCAAGACATCTTTTCAATCTTCCCAGGGCTACACTTGGTAGTGAAGCTCTTCTCAGCAATGAAAAGAAAAATGAGTAATTCATGAAACATCAAATTTAGAACTTAAAAAATAATAACTTAAAGTAAAACATCAAGTCACATAAAAAAATAAACAACACCTAAATTGATAAACACCATAGACGGTATTAAAATATCAACAAACCTAGCATCGTCATCAGAATCAGCACCACCAGACACAGCCGCTTTCCCATCACATTTCCCTTTCACAGTCATCTTCGTAAACCTTCTCACAGCCTTCTTCACGACAGGTTCTGGTTCAGAATCAGAACCACTCGAATCTTCTTCATCACAAGGTTTATCAACCTTCTCCTCGCTTTCAGAATCTTCAGAGCCAGATTCTAATTCCTAAGATTGAGAGCTCCCATTATCATCATCATCTTCATCTTTTGTTGCTTCACTTTCAGACTTCTTTTTAGAATCAACCACATTCTCAGCTCCAGCATTTGCATCAACGTTGTTTTTCACAGTTTGGATGTCAGGAACAATACTAAACACCTCATCATCTACAGAAATTTAAACATTATATCAGAATGGTAAAACATCAAAAAGTGAAATCTAAAAGGCAAAGCTATAAAAAAACTAAAACAAAAAGGGAAAGGAAAAATCCTACTAGAAAAAATGTTGTCATCCACATCAGTATTCCCAACAGCTTGTTTCTCACTAACACCAGGTTTCAATTTTTTTCTCATCAATTTTCTTGTTTCCATCACCAACTAAGATAAAAAAATCAAACCAGATAATTAGATCTTAGCATTATGAAAAATAAAATGATAGAAATATGAAATAATCAACTACAAAATATAAAACTTCATACCATAATGTTAAAAAACATATCATAAATTTAAAACAGTACCAAAAACTAAAAGTAATGAGAACAAAACATTGAAATTTAAAAAATAATTTAAAATCAATACCTTGTCTTTGACACCCTCAACAATAACCTTATATTTCTTCACTGCCATAGTCTTGTGCAACATCCTCCTCTTATGCGGACTCTTAGGATTAGCAGTTTCATCTCTAACAACATTATCCTTTTTTGAATGCTTCTTCAAAACAACGTCATCTTCGTAACATGGTTTTACCCCTAGCAACACCAACAGCCACAAAAAACAAATCATCAAATCAAATTGCATAAAGAATGAGAATAAAACATTGAAAGGATAAAAAATTAAAACAAATAATTTCATGTCAATACCTTTGCCACTGACACCCTCAACAGCAACCTTAAATTTCTTGACTGCCACATACTTGCGCAACATCCTCCTATTATGCGGACTCTCAGGATTAGCATCTTCAACTACAACAACATCATCCAATCCAGCTTTATTAGCAGGACCAGAATCTGATTCAGTCAGCACTGTTTCCAAATTGCGAGCACCGGCTCCTTTTGAAGTTCCATCTTCATTGACCAAATGAAGCTTTTTCTTGGATTTCTCCTTTTGTATCCTCTTTGAATAGGAGAGTCCTGAAACAGAACAGTTGCATTAATAAAAAATATATGAAGCATTAATATAAAACATTTAGAAAAGTCAATAAAAAGAAAAGGACCTGATATCAAATCAACATTAGGATCACCCCTCAGTCGCTGTGATTGTCTCACAACACAGCCACAAGCACTACTTGAATATGAAAGACCAAATATAATTATATAAGCATAAAAAATAATGCAGAACAAATTAATTTGGCAAAAAGATAATAGGATAAAAGAAAACAACTGCATATCAACACACATGAAGTTATCAATCTGAAAATAAAACAACATCAATCTAAGATACTAAAACATCAATAAGACAGAGACATTTTGCACAAGCGACATGCTTATGAAAACTGAGACGGTAAAACAACAATAACTGCAAAATAATACCAAACAAGTGCATGGAAAAAATATAAACAATCATTTAAAACCTTAGCCCAAATCACAAGCTACATCACACTCCAAAATTGAAACATGAACCTAAACAGACACACTAGACACAAAATCTATGAAATACACCTCTTAAATATAATTGTACCATCCAACAGGAAGCATAAAAAACTAAAGAGCAAACATCATAACCAGAATTTAAAACATTATTCAGTAAACTTTAAACATCAACATACATACTCATAGAGAAAATGACAAATCAAATACATGAAAATATGGAAAGTAAAACCTAAAGCACAATACATTCGAGAATACCACAAACCATTAAGAAGAAAAAACACACTAGAAACACAAAATAAATGACTGATCAACAAGAATACAGTACAAGTCAAACTTCAACAGAAAACTGTAAAACATCATGTCATAAAATCACACCATCACAAAAAATGAACAGGAACAATTTACAATTAAATATGGAAATAAAATAAAAAATTCCTGCCAAAGACAGAGACAAACAGGAAATACCTTGAGAAGATGTTGCTTTCTTTACAGTTTTGTTGATAGCAGTAGAACATCATTCAGCAGAAGCATCATAGTTCTTCACAATGTCCAGAAGAACATCATCTAGTGATTCACCAGCAACTTTCTTCTTTGGCATCTACAAAGCAAAAAAAAAAACATAGAAATTAACACACAACCTAAAGAAATCCTAAAAATCACACACGCTCAAGACAAAAACGAAATCAATGCAAAATCCAAAAAAATAGTCAAATAACATCATATGCAGCAATAAAATACAAAAACACTTACAACTGCTCCCTTTGTTCCAGTTCAAACAGCACACTTCGCTTTATGTCACTATTCACTGTTTAACTTTGACCACATGTTTGAATAAATACATAAACAATAACATTATCATATGTTATATGGTTGGATTTGTCGTAATAAGTAGTTTCTAAATATTAAATTTTTACTGTAGTTACTATACGTAATTAAACATATTAACGGTCAAACATGTTTCTTGATAATCGGGAAAAAGATTCTCTGCAATTTGAGGTGGGACGGAGGGAGTACTCAACAAAGAAAAAAATAGAGCAATCCTCAAATATGAGTACAATGGAGAACAAAAATCCTAGAAACATCAAATCGAACACAGTAAAGAAAGATTAAACTACATATTAAACGAAAAATACAAAATAAGCAAAATAAAACACTTAGGAAACCTACACAGAGTATAAAACATCACATGCATCCAAAAAATGAAGAAAAAAAATCAAAATATGCACACAAAAAACCTAGTGAATACATTACCTTTTCAAATAAAATACAAATAGGATGTCGTCCAGTCATCGTAAAAAACTGAACGGAAAACAACAAAAATTGCCGGAATAGAAACGAGCCTTCAAAACATTCAGTGCGCACTTCAAATGAGGAAGAAAACCGAAGCAATGTTCGGTTAAATGGAGGAAATCAAGCGGTTGTGAGAATTGTGTACGGTTGGATTTTTTGAGAGAGAAGCGATTTGGATTTTTTGAGAGCAGCGGTAGAGCTTGCAAAGAAATCGGCAATTCAAATGAGCATAATTTTGGAAAATATGTTAAAAGTTTTAATATATATACTAGGACTAAACTGCAAATTATCACAATTACACATCCAATCCCTGAACTTTTAAAACTTTAATATGAAACCCCGTGTTGAATTCATTGAAATTTAATCTCTGGTCTCACCGTGAGACGGTTTTATACAAGACTTTGTCTAAGTAAATAGGGTATATCATCATAATATTCTGATCCGACCCTCAGTTTTTAAAATAAGTGTTGATATTAACCTAAATTTTTTGTTTATGTGCAAACAATGGGGCCCACTATAGGTTGAAACTGGCTAAAATTAAACTGAAAATAAAATAGGGATATTTTGATCATTTTCAATTTGGTCAATGCCGCAATGTGACTTGTCAGTACCGGTTTCCAGCGAGAGAGTTATATTTGCACTTTTGAATGCCAGTCTTGTGTATAAGAGCACTTTTTTTTAAAATTGATGTTATATTAGCACTTATCAAAGAACTGAGGGTTATACATACACTTTTTTCTTCTCATTTCAATAACTTTTACAGTCAAATTATAATTATGTATACGTTGCGATATATTTTAAAAAATTCCAAAGCTATAAAAATCTCATTGCAATAAATAAAAATAAATATCAAATCACATCGTCCAACGGTTAGGTCTCCAATATAACTTTCAAATGTTTCTAATCTTATTAATGTTTTATTATATTGATCTCGAATAAATCATTTTTTACCGAATAAAGTAATTTATAATTATATTCTTACATATGTACATAGAGAATTAAAAAAATCATTATGCCTGATTAATTCAACTATAGTACACGTAATTAGATGTGAAATATAACTAATCCTAATCTTAGTTTGGTTATATTCAAATAGTTTTATTACAAAGATGACGCTTCTGAAATGGGATTATCCCATAATGATCTTCCCTTTCAACCTTGCCGAATTAAAAAAATCTTAGAGTCCGTAACCTGCGAGACCGTCTCATGATGAGACCAGACACTAATTATAAAAAATGAATATAAAAAATAGGAATTTTAATAATTTTTGGGTCAAAACCTAATTATTTAGGTCTCGGGATATTTTTAAAAACAAGGCTTAAATACAGGGGGACCTATTTGCAATATTGAACCCAAATTTTGCTCCTTCTTCCCTCCTCGGTCGGAATCCTCCATCGCCGCCGCCTTGAAAATTCTCCACCGCGTCGTCAAGATCTGATTAACAAGGTTTTTGCATCGTTCCGATGACTGCTGCTAATAGAAATTCGAACGACAGTCAGAAGGATAGTTAATTATCATGAAAGTTGAAGAACTCTCTGTTCTTCACTGCTTTGCGCTGCTCAAGTTTCTCTCATCCCTTTTGGCTGAAATCATGTTAAACTTTTGAGCTGAAATGAGTTCAAAATTTTGGACCTTAAAACTATAATTCACATCTAACTAATAACGCATCAAATTAAAAATAAATAACATCAAATAAAAATTCTAAATTATCATAATAAATAATTATACTGAAATAGACATAAAAATAAATTAGTTAAACATCAAATACAAACACAAAAAATACACTAGATTATAGTTAAACATCAAAATAAATTTTAATTTACGTATGTTTGGTGATCGTATCACTTTATGTATATTACACATGAATATATAATTTTAATAATTCTTTATGAAAGATATAAAACATTAAACACTAATAACTCGAAATCGAAATAATTAAAAGAATCATCACAGGAAAAACAAAAGGACATAAAATTAGCATATAAGACTATAAACCTTTCTTTTAAGTTTTACGTCAGCTTTTGAAAACGTCAATTACCATAAATATAGAACCATTAAACATCATTCATCAATTAGAAAAGGGTTCAAATGCCCTAAAAATCATTAACATAAAGCTGAAAAAATCCCAATCAACCTAAAACATCAACAACAATCTATTGTCTCGACTCTAACAAATAAATAAATATTTTTAAAACATCATTCTCACACAATACATCCCAAACAATCAAATTCTATTTTTCACCGAGTATCAAACATTGAAATTAAACATTACACCAACACACATAACAATACTTAGAGTTTAAAATGAAAGATCAAAGATAGAATCTGAAACATAAAAAAATAATAACTAAAACGTCACAGATATAAAAAAGAAAACTTACAGTTCCTACTTCATTCTCGATTGCAGCAATAGTGGGCAAGTGTTCTTAGACATTTAAGAAACAGCAACAACAACACAAAAACTATCACAAATAGTAATAAACCGTAAGATATCATACACAATCAAAACAACAAAATTGAACATCAATTGCACACTTAAAACACTAAAAGTATCAAATACTGAAATTAAAGCATCACACTAACATAGATTATAGTACTTAAAACCTAAACATGAAACATAAAACCAGAAACATCTACAGTATCTAAAACATCACATTTGGAAAATAATAATAAAATTTACAGATGCTCCTTCCTTCTCAACTGCAGCAGCAGTGGGTAAGCGTTCTTATACATCTATTAAATAACAACACAAAACTAGCACAAATCGTAACAAAACCCCAAGATATCACACACAATCAAAACTGAATATCAATTGCACATTTAAGTATGAAAATACTACATGCATCGAACACTGAAATTAAAACATCACACCAAACACAGATAACGGTACTTAAAACCTAAATATGTAACATCGAACAGAAACCCAAAAATATCAACAGCAATATCTAAAACATCACATCCGAAAAATAACAAAACCTACAGATCCTCCTTCCTTCTCGATTGCAGCAACAGTGGGCAGGTCTTCTTAGACATCTAAGAAATAGCAGCTGCAACATAAAAATTAGCACAAATCCGTAAGAATAACTCGCCAAACACACACAAAAAATCTCCAAATATTACTCAGTATACCTACACAAACTATAGAAAATCACATGAACCAAAAAAAGTAAACAAAAATCGAAAAAATAACAAAATATGCATAAAAAATCTTAGAAAATACATTACCTTCGAAGATAAACACAAAACGAAGGTCGTATTGTGTCCGGCCGTGGGAAACTAAAGCTAAACCCGAAAAATTTGCTGGAAAATTCCAAAGATATCAACAAACCACCGCGAGCAAGAAATGAGGAAGAAAAATGGAGAGGATATGCGGTTAATTTGAAGGAATGAGGAGGTTGTGTGAGGTTGAAATGGAGGTTGAAATGGAGGTTGAAGAAACATGGAGAGGAGAGAGAAGCAGAGTGGTTGCAGAAGAGGGGAGAGAGGGGACGTAAAAAAATGTGGGAGAAGATAATGAAAGATTGTTATTTGTATTTGGATTTAAATGTAAATTAACAAAATTTCACATTAACCTTAACTTTTAAAAATTCAATAAAAAATATATACTATATTATTACAATTTAATACATGCTCTAACGGTGAAACGGTCTTATAAAGACTTTATCTAAAACTTAACCTCTCAATGACTAGTACTTTAACTTTAAAAAAAGACTAGTACTTTTCATTTATTTTAATTTATTAAGTTGTGACTTATAAATTTGTTGCTTCGAGTTAATCATAGTGGGGCATAGATAGAGAAATAGCAATAGCATTTACTAATTTTTAATTATTATATTCGTTTATCATGTACAGAAAATCAAGAAAATTGGATTCGGAAAAAGATGAAAGCTACACTAAGGTCTCCATCAACGTTGTCGTATTGTATTGTAGTGTGACTGTTTAAAAATACAATGGCTTAATTAAGTTACAAGCTGAGCCTTGAAATTTGAAGTCGGCTTTGAGCTTCTAGAATCTCTTGTTCGGCTCTTAGCTGTATAAATAATATAATGATATTAATGTACTAGTTACGTACATTTATAACCAAAAATTTAAATTGAAACTACCAATATAATCATGTAATATCAGAAAATATCAATTTAATGCTAATTAATTATTATATGTGTCAATCTAATCCTTACTTTCGAAAAAAATTGTGCCAATATAACCAAACTCATTAATTCCGATATTGACCAAATAAATTCAGGCAAGACTAGAAAATGAATTGACAAAAATACCCTTATAACAAATCAATCTTCCTTCTTCAAAAACCCATCTAACCCTAAATAAAAACTCTGCTGCCTCCACCACCATGTGCCCCTGTCTCCGCCGATGTTCTTTTCTTCTTCCCCAGCCCCCACCAGGGCATCACTGCTGCTCCCTCCTCCTTCCCCGACCTCCGCTCCCCGCCCGCTGGAAACCCTGCTTCTTCCCCAGTAGTATGCTAGAAGAGACTCGAACCCAGATCCATATCCGTCAAACTCGAGGATGACAACCCAGATCCATAAATGTCCCGTCAAACTCGAGGACAATGATGTCGTGGCCGCGGTGAATAACCATAGCACCAGCACCAGCCCCACCGTCCGATGCCGGGAGTGCCAGAATAATCATGCAGCGAGCATCGGCGGCCACGTCGATGACGGATGCAGCAATTTCATGCTGGGAGGAGAGGACAAAACCCCAGAAGCCCTTCGCTGCGGGAGAAATGCAGCTACCCAATTTTTGGGTCGACGGTAGGAACTCGGACCTCGATCCATATCTTCGACCCAGACCCAGACCCAGTAAAAGAAATGTCGGGAGTCTCAGCTAGCAAACCGCCGGGAAATATGAAGGGAAGAAAAAGAAATTTCATCGACCCAGACCTAGAAAAAGAAATGCGGGGAGAAGATGACCCAGATCCTTACCTGTTGGAACAATCTGCTACCCAATTTCTTCCTCTCCCTGCTCAGACCGCCCTCCCCTATCTCCCAAATTTCTTCCATCTCCCAGATCACAATTTCTTCCTTTTTTATTTTTTAAGGCAACGGAAAAATTGTCTTTTCATCATAATCCGGCAAAAAATGTTGACTAAAAAGTCAGCAAGGTCAAAGGTTATTTTGGCACATTCTGAGATTGTCGGGTCTATTGGCACTTTGTGACTAAATTCGGGATTATTTTAGCACTTTTATCTTAATGTATTATACTTAGCGATGGCAAATGGCCAGTCGAATCGAATATGGGTTGCAAAATATGGGTTGTTAAAATATATGGGTTTGACCAATTTTGATCTCTTTTATGATGGGTAAAAAATGGGTTTGGTCACAAATGACTCAGGTTGAAATTTGTTCAACCCACGGGTAAAACAAATATTCAACTTATGGGTCAAAATGGGTAACCTATGGATTTCAATCCATATGTTAATCTATATGAGTTTATATACCAACACTTATGGGTAAAATTTGTGGGTTTCAACTCACATAGTGACCCATATGGGTTTATATACCAACCCATATGGGTAAACCCATGAGTTTCAACTCATATATTGACCCAAATTTTAATTATTCTTTACAAATAAATTTAAGTAATTTGTTAATCAATTAATATATTAATGCTACATGATAGAGTGAAGTCACACATGATTCAGTAAAATTGAATGGTTAACCGATAAGTGTGTGACATCACATGCTATGTAAAGTGTAGAAAATATGAATAAGCGACGTCGCACACTATTCGCTCTATCTGAAATAGGATTGATGGACAAGAAACGTCACATTCATGATACGGGGACTCTCTGTCAACAGTAGAAAACAGAGAAAAAAAGCTCCTAAACATACAACAGGGAGAAGGAATATGATGGGGAGAAGGCATACAATTGAAATTCTAACACCCCGGAACCTAATCCTAAAATCTTAATCAATAGAAACATCCTTACATTAACCAAATTGCACATTCACACACCATATACACTACAATTTACCATAGTAAATTGAAAAGAAAAATTTAAATAACCACATGTTCAAACATACCTTTGAGAGGATGGGCAGGACTGTTGAAATTCGAGAGAAAGTTGAATGTTTAAACTGATGTATTAGGTGGGCTCCATATATATAATTAGTGTTATGAATTCCGCCCTCATGCGACGTCGCTTATTAGTCGTGTTGATCGACACAAGACCAACGGCTCTACGATGTCGGCTTGTCTTACTATGGGCCACATCATTTCAGCCCACTGGCATATCAAAAGGGTGTCTGTCTGACCAACTGCATGTGCGACGTTCCATGTAAATCGTATTCTGCGACATTTGTTCGACATATTACCGACGTCGGCTGTGGATATATTAAGCCACAACAATTCATCCCACTGGCATATTAACTGGGTTCGCATTCGACCAAAACGAACATAACTGGCCTTAATAACGGTAAACAGTTAATTAGACATTAGTAATTCATATTGTAAATGGCCATGAACTTCATTAACGTCCAGTTCGATCATAATCGATTTCAATACAACCGGTTAACTTTTCTGTTTTTACAATTGGGTCCCTCCAAGATGGTGGGGACAAATGCAAAAAATGGAGATAACCAATAATTTAAACCACATTTTCACAATCATGTTGTTCTGACTTATGCATCAAGGTCATCGGGGTATTCTGCAATTGTTTTTATTAGTATTCCATTAATAACATGACTATGAGCGTTATTAATTTGGAAAATAAATTTCACCACACAGAATCAAACGAAATTACACATTCTAGGTTTTTAATTTTTTTAAAAAGATTAAGAAAATCCTACCATCAATTTTTTAAAGTTCCAATACAGGGCCTAGATTTAATTGGGCATGATTACTTACTAGTATGGAATGGCTAATCAGAAGATTTTATGGAAGTCTCAGTGGGATCATGCCAGTATCTTTATCACTATCGGGGATCATTAATTAGTTTGAATGGGAATTGCAAAGGTCCCGTGAACGAAGATTGTAATCGAATATGGGAGTGCTGGTTTACTTTTCAAAATTTTCACTTACGTCCCTCCAACAAGGTGGGAGAAGTCGAAATGCAAAACTAGAGATGCCCTTATCTAATTCACCAAGTCACGAGCACGATGTTTTGATTTGGTCATACTATGTTCAATGGAACGGGACCACAATCTCATCAGACAATGTATGACGAAACTTTTTGAAATTATGCTATGACCCCAATTTCCTCACTTGCTCGCTACACTTATTAATTTTGCACATGTATGTGTACTGTCTAACAGAGGCGCGAACCGGGGTAATTGTCCGTCATTCTTCTTAGCATTGCGTTCAAACCCTTATTACCAGCGTTATGAGAACGATAATTTCCACCAAATAGAATCAAATGAAATTTCATTTTCCATGTTCTTTATGAAATAAAACGAAATAAAATTCCGTCCATAAAATTTAAAAAACGCTAGGGCATGGTGTAGTGTATTGTAGATGATTACGCATAAGTATACAAGGGGTCATTTGGGAATATCTGCTTGAAATCTATGTGGGAATAAGACCAGTATCTTTAATACCAGCATCGTGTCTAAGCTGTGGGTGACCAAGATTATTCTCGGGAAGATCGTAATCGAGTTTGGGACTACCAATGATTTATTTATTTATTTTTGCACTCAAGTCCCTACAATGAATTGGGAGAACTCTTAGTCCGAAATTGGTGATAACAATTTGTTATACAAACTTACAAGAGAAGTTTTGTTGTTATCTGGCATAAACATGTCGTCAGAAGGGCCCACAATCCTAACAGCAAGTTTGTTACGACACTTTTAAAAAATTATACTTTGGCCCATAGAAACGACTTCACATAAGGTTCACATATAACGAACCAATAACCGACAGTAAACCTACGTCGCTTAAACCAAAATTTCCCGAGGGAAACGAAATTTTGAGCCAAAATTTTGAACAAATCCCCCCCCCCCAACCCCATCTCAATTAAAACATATTCAGCAACAAGACCCATTAATTTCTCATCTCCAACACACTTCCTCCTAACCCAACTCCTCAACTTCCTCTCAATTCCTTACATTTCAACTACTCAAGAGCCCAATCGAATCTCTTCTCCCAAAAGTCAACAACTATCCTAGGATGGAGCATCTCCGGGTTCAAATTAATTGAGGTAGTTTACCATCAATTTCATGTTCATTTACCAATTTCATTAACATGCCTTCTACATGTTTCCCCCCATTGAACAATGATTGAATATTTCCATTAAGTATGCTAACTATATTACATGTTATATAGTGTATATTGATTGTGTTCCCAATATCATGCCATGTTTTTAAGGAGTGAGAAAAGAAGGCTGATATTAGGACTGATTTTGGACAATAATCAAATTTTAGTATGAACACAGGTTGAATGTGCGACGTCGATAAGTTCACAATCTAGTACGATATGTGACCGAATGGTTACCGACATCGCATTTGGCAGGTGCTGACTGGAACATCTATGAATATCCGACGTCGCTCATCATTCGGACACTGCGACTTCAACCATTCAATCTTGTGACGTCGCCTTCATGCATTCGATGTTAGAATTTATGCCGTACGCTCTTAGCTTTAATATTTATACATCCATTGGGGACAACTCAAATCTAGCATAAATTTTGTTTCATATGTATATGATGTAATAGGATAATGAGAGTTATTGATAAACTTACAAAACTGACTTGTCATTTTCATAGTCCCTATGAAGTTGTTAATGCCGAACAATGTACGCAAGGAAGCATCCATACAATTAGTCTGTCAAATTCACAGCAACCTTTTGAACTTTAATATATTGGTAATGTTGATTTTTTAAAATATAATGTAATGGCTATCAACGAACAATTTATTGTTTCATCAAATATTAAATATTATAATATTGTACGAGAAACGATGTCTAAGTGATTAGCTCGCGATGTCGCACAATAAGGTACCAAAATGACACTTGACCGATGTCGCATGTACCTACATTTTTTTCGATGTCGGCCACATAAAATGACGTAGTATTAATCACAGTTCCACGTCAGCTCGCGATGCCGCTTCTAATGGTCTGCGGCGTCACTTTTAATAGAACCGATGTCGATTTCAACGATGTCGCTCCATTTCCTCACCCATCGCATGCCTTCATGCTATGGCCGACGTCGCAAAAACGGACACCGACATTGGTTTCAGCGATGTCGCAGGTATGGCCCACAATAGTCGACCGACGTCGGTCACAAAAACTACCGATGTCGGTTAAAAACCGAGGCAAAAGGTTCTTTTTACCTCGGTTCTGAACCGAGGTAAAAAAATATACCTTTTACTCTGGCTATATTTACTTCGGTTCTTCCAGGACTGAAAACCGAGGTAAAAGGTCCTTTGGAATCGAGGTAAAAGGTCATGCTTCTTGTAGCGTTAGCTTGGATATATCTTATGTATTGGAATCGCAAAACAAACATTTTCTTGAAGTGTCCTTTTTTTGGTACTTTAAAAAAAATTAATACATAGGTAAGGGTTTGCCAAATCCCACCACATCACAACAAGTGGATTTCTTAAAAACAAAACCTAACGTTATTAATATAAAAACGAATATATCGATTCTTCCATTCCTGAAGTAAAATTCATTCCCATTAACCAATAATTCCGTGAACATAAATTTATACATATACTATACCCCTCCTTCCCGGGCAAATTACAGCCCAATTATTGCACATGATTCGAGAAACATGTTTGACCATTAATATGTTTAACTACGTATAATAACGGCAAATAAAAATTTACTTTCTAGAAACTAATTGTTACAAAAAATTCAACAATATCACATACGATAATATTATTTTTTAAATATCAATTCAAATATGCGGTCAAACTGTAATAGAGAATAGTGTCATACAATAAATGAGTAATTTGGGTTGAGATACAGGAAATACCCATATTCCAAATGTATTTGGAATACCATATTTTATATTACATTTTTCTTACCCTGCAGGTTTGTTTTATCCACATAAATAACCTAAGTACTAACCTAAGCTTTATTAATATTCATCGTAGGTGCTACCTAATATTCATCGTAGGTGCTACCTAATATTCATCGTAGGTGCTAATTAATTAATTAATTCATTGTAGGTGCTAATTAATTAATTAATTCATTGTAGGTGCTAACTAATTAACTCATCGTAGGAGTAATCATTTTCAAACCTACACACTGCCCGTACCAGTAATTTCCTTGTTGATGCAACTAAGTACCACCCTTACATTATTTCCCCTTTTCATGTTCATATGCATTATATATTCTTATTTTCCTATAATCCAGAAAAGACAATCAACCCAAACCTCATTGAAAGTTCACATTTTACATAGGGTGGGCAAAAAAAATTGAAAATCGAATCAAAAATCAAATTATTTAAATTCAATAACCCGAACCGAATTTAATATACGATTTTTGGATATTTAAATTAAATCAATCGAATTCTGAATATGGTTTTTGGATCGATTTTGGATATTAAAACTCAAACCGAAACCCGAACCGAATACTATATTATAATTAATTAAATACATAAAAAAATAAAATATATGTATATATAATAATAATTAAATTTTAAAACTACAAGATAAAATTTGTAAATAAATTTAAGTTGGAAGACCAATCTTTATATTTAAAAAGTTATTCCTCAACTCTAAAACCTAAGTAAATTTGTGGAAATAAGTAAATAACACAAGTTGCCCTACTAAATTTGTGGAGTGATTGAAAGTGAATGTGAATATGGAGTGTGCTTGAAGACTTGAACAATGTGATGATTTTGAAGATGAATATTAAAACGAACTATTTTCTCTACTCTTAAATGTAATGTTAAAATTGTTATGGTTGAATTTGTATTGTACTTGTTAGATTTTTATTTTAAAATCTTGATTTTGATGATGTAGAAAGTAGATTACATATTTTAAATTAATTTTAAATTAAGTTATACGATTTTAATAATTATTTTAAAAAATAACACTCAATTCAGTTTATTTGGGTTGAACTCGGTTTCAAACCGAAACCGAAACCGAATTCCAAATTCCAAAATCCAAAATCCAAAATCCAAAATCCAAAATCCAAATTCTGAATTCGGTTCGGATAATTCAGGTTATTCGAGTCAGTTTCGATTTTGGGGTTTTTAGGGGTAAAACCGAATAACCCAAACCGAATAAAATAAAAAATAATTACACCGACCCGACGCCCACCCCTAACCACCGCCACCTGTCACAATCACCACCACCAGCCCCAACCACCGCCCCTCATCACAGCCACCACCCCCCCCACCCCCACCATACACCCCAGCCACCGCCACCACCACCACACGCCTTAGAGACCACCACTTGTCTCAGCCATCACCACCTGTCCCAGCCGCCACCACACACACCCCCATCACCACCTATCCCAACCACTACCACACACCCCAACCATCACCACCTGTCCCAACCACTACCACACCCCCACCTATCGCCACCGTCATAACAACCACCACCTCAAATCAGGGTTTCTCATTTCGCCCTCCCCGCCACCAATCAATTTCTCCGAGCCATGCCGCTGCCGTTTCTACCAACGCTTTCTTTCCTAGTCCCTCGATGGCCCCGCCACCGCTTTGTTTCTCAAACTCTCCGTTGTCCGTCGAATTGCTCCTTCGTCGAGAGCTTGTTGTTTGTTGACCCTCGAGAGCTCCTCGACAGAACCGCCGGTGTCTCTTCGAGTTTGCTGTCGCGGTCTTCTACTTGTGTTCCTTGATATCCCTGCCACTGCGTCATCCTTCGAGAGTTCGTTGTCGTCGCCTCCTTTGACCAGCGCAACGTTATATCATCGTCACTGGTGTCCCTCGAATCGCCACTGGAGTCCATTAAGCCTGGCGTCGGTGTCCTGAACCCTAAGGTTGGTGATGGAAATGTGGAAGAAATAAATGGAGCTAGAAGTTATTTGGTGAAGAAAGAATCGGAACGAAAAAGACACGAGGAGAAGAGGTTTTCAAATTTTAATTTTTTTAAGGTAAGCGCAAAATTATCTTTTCGTCAGAATCCAGCCAAATGAGTGTTGACTAAAAAGTCAATGGAGTCAAAAATTATTTTGGCATTTTATGAGATTGCAGAGTTATATTGGCACTTTCAGTTTAAAGTCAGTGTTATTTTACATTTAACTCAAATAATAATTTAGCCCGGGGTTGACGGGTTAAAAGTTTTCTTTTTGAAATATAAATAAATGTAAATCTTTCAATGGGGAAAAATAATACAATCATAGAGAATCCGATTCCGTTCAAAAAAAAATTATATGTGAGGAAATAATTTATGTACATGTGTGGAACAAATAAGATTTTGTCACGTATTTCTATACATGCTAAATCAGTTTTCACACATTATGTGTCCCTCTAAAAGTTGAAATGTTGGCTATTCAATGTGAAATCTCCATTGCTCATTATTTTAATGCCAATTCTTGCATTGAATTTGATTGCTATAATGCAATTAGCATGAACACTAATCCTTAACGTTCCGAAAATGATGTCATTTGGCTAATGAGATTCATTTGAACATACTCAGTTCGCAGGAAATCTTCTATTTTATTTTATAAGTTATTATTTAAATATAAGAATTACACAAAGCCTTGTTTTAGTCAATCTAAAATTTAGGCCAGGGTTTAGTATGTAATTATAAGAAATTTCATTTGAAATTAGTTTTTTTATAAAAATATGCAGATAAATTTGGGAACCTATTTTGCAATTATCAAAATACTACATATATCACAAAAAATTTAGAATTTTCCTTTTTCTTTTCTCCTCTAATCTGAAACTGCCTCCTCCCACCGAAAACTGTCACTGGCCGACGGTTACTGCCGGATTTCAGCTGGATTTCCACCGAAATCCGTCGCTGTTGCCGGTCTTCTCTGTCCTTCGGCTTTATGTCGACAATTCCACTGGTGAGATCACCTTTGTAATTCCGTCATTGTTTTGTTGCAATTTTGCCGAGGAAATCTCTGTTTTCCGGCACTGCTCAATGTCCGACACTGCCGACAGCACTGCGATCGACGAGATCCGCGGTGTGCGACGCTTCTAACGAGATCTCCGTTGATCGACGATTGCTCGATGTGCGACGCTTCCTACGGCGCTGCCGACTAGGTTTCCTATGATTTTGCCTTTAGGTTTTTAGACGATTGCATCGCTGTGAGTCTTGCTAGGTTTTCCGAAGACGGACTGTGGTTAATAGTCTTCCGTCGAGCAGCAGCAGAGGCAACGATTCGCAGAGGTGGCTTCTGTCAGCCCGTGGGATCCAGGCAACTGGCTGGAGAAGACGACGCTGAAACTGAGCTAAATGAAGTCAGAGAAGCAAACACGCAGTACCAGCTGAAGTTGTATCAACTCGAGGAGGAGATGGCAGAAAGCTTGCATTAAGCTCGAGCACTTGAAATGAATCTGGGGAACGAACGTGACCTTGGCAGAAAGGTCAGTTATTATCTTCTTGCTTCTTCATCATTTAACATTGTAAACTCTTACGATGTTGTTGTATCTTTTGTATGTTAAGGGTAGGCCCGTCAAACGGGTCAGGTCATCCAATGGATAACCGTTATTCATCTATTATTTTCACTGGATAAGACTTATTGAATAATGACTCATTGGGTTAATGAATATAATTGGGTTATAATTATTGAGTTGAGTTGGGTTGGATAACGGGTTACCCGTTGAATAATTTTGGGTGGGTCAAGTTGGGTTGGGTAACGGATGACCCGTGGATAATTTCTTATTATAAGATTACAATTTTTTTTACAAGTTGGATTAAAATTTTAGTAAATTGGGTAAACTAATAAATGACACGTTGGGTCAAAACAAAGTGACCCGTTGGGTCAAAACTAAATGACACGTTGGATAGAAATCATTTAATTGGGTTGTAAATGAACCGAGCTGTAAATCATGAGTAGCGGTGTAAACGAACCGAATTGTTCACCAAAAACTCGCGA
>JAULKM010000008.1:9549494-9565778 GCA_032355605.1 Rubia tinctorum
CTGATTGGAAGTTGAAGGGATTTCAGATGCCCAGTTCATGGTTTTATCTTTTCTTTTTTCATTTGAGGGGTTATTTTCAGTAAGTTTTGGGAAATTTTAAAGTTCGTTTGCTAATATATGTTATAACTTTTCATGCATTACAAAGTTCAGAACCGGGAGTTTCGCTTTCCGTTCTATGCTCAGATAGATTAGTTTTTTGAGAAATCAGATGAATCTTGCTTGAAGATGTTTTTTCGTGTTTTTTCTTTCCTTGATGGCATTCTCTTTATGGTTGATTTAAAATGAAGAAATTCCGACACTCTACTCTCTTTAAATTATGAGCTGCTTTCTCAATTTCGCTACTTACGTTACTTCAAAAGGTGTTCATGAGACCGATCGTCAGCGCCATGTTGTAGAGCTTCTGACTTCCCGGTTTCAATTTTATGTTTAATATCGTCTTCCTGTGATTGTTTAATTGGTAAGGCTTGAAACCATACATCATTTTGGTCGTGTGTTGTTTGTTAATTTAAACGATTTAATGTAAATTTCGTAAGATTTTTTCAGAACGTTGATTTTTGGTTGATTTGCATTTTGTTTACTGTTTTTAGGTGGTTTTGTTGATTAGAGATATGATGACGACGCCTGTATCGGACGGATCAGTCTTGAAGCGGCCTACGAGGTACAGATACATCACTACAGGACACCAGGAGGAGATTTCGGTATGCAAACTGCTGGTGAATTCAATTTTCAGCTCCTTCAGCATTGTGGATTTCCTTGAAAAAAACCGTGTATTCTTATCCATGCCGATTTTATGCGCAGTCTTCTTTCCATTTTGATAGATCTAATGATAATGATTGAAGTAATGCAATGAAATAATTCAAGAAATATACAGGGAGAAATTAATACGAAAATAATTAAATAAATAAAGTGAAAAAATTGAAAAGAAAGGAGGTGATTCGAAAAATGTCAGTAGTAGTAAGAGAAATATAACGACAGAGAGGTTAATACAATTAATTTATAAATGAATTGATACGAATAAAAATAATGTAAAAATATAAAGAAAAAATATTGATACAAAAAATATAAAGAAAGAAACTAGTATAAAATTCATGATAGTAGAAGTTATGATATAATTTTTTTTAAAGAGAACGGTAGATTATTTAAAAATTATGGAGTGACAAATAATAAGATAATGTAAAATAAATCATGATGTATAAAGGGGTCCAAATAAACATTCTTTTCCTTTGTATTAATTAACTTTATAAAAATATTAATATTAATATTATTTTGTAAAAATAATTTGAATAATATTATTCATTATATTATTCACTACATTATTCATAATGTTTATTTTGAAGTATGAAACTGTGCATTACATCCATGTAGTTCTTTATTTTACGTAAATATGTATTGTATGTGTTTATTTTTCTACACGACATAAAATGATGCTTAGAAGGTAACTTGATGGCATCCAAAGTGTTAATAACATGCTTATAATTAAAATGAATCATATGAGAAGTGATCAAATTCTTCGAATAACTACATTTCTACCACTGACATAAAAATTATGTATCATAACACAATTTAATCACATTAATACAATAAAATATTACACAATACATCAAGAGTCATCACTGAAATATAAATGTGAGCGTCACAATAAATATTACACAATATTTAAAGAATCTTCAGCAAAATGTATTACACAAATGTATACCACAAACACCGCGCAACGCGCGGTGTCATCCCGCTAGTCTTAGTTTATGGAAGAGTTTCAACTCAAAAAAATTAAAGAGAAAACATCAATGTCAAGTTCACTTGGACAAGTATAAAAGGATCTCTATTTTGTCATTTTAGATACACTACACTACAACACAACACGAGAAAAGAAAGAAAAAAAACATGTTTTCCATTCTCTAAAGCTCTTGCTCTTCATTCTGATGTTTTTGGTGTTAGGAAGCCTGAGCAAACTTTTCCAACTTTTACTTCATCTTTTCCTAAGATGATATTTGTTTCGTAGTACTTGCACACAAAAGAGAACAAATAAATATTTAAAGAAAATGTTTTGTGCACGATTTGAAGATTCACAAATATATATTCATCTTTTGTTATCCACTCATTTTCTTGTTGCCATTTGATTGATATGAAATACAATTTGTAACCAACACTAATTACATAATCAGATTAACTAACTCAAATTCAACCATTAAATTACGATGAATCACATACACCTTCCAAACTCACAAATTGTTCAGATGAAAGAAGGATAAGACATAACAACAGCAGAGAACACGCTATCTAAAGCAACATTCATATTAACAATCAAACTAGAAGAAGCAACATCATGCTCAATATTATCGATTCGAACTTAAGAAAATTCCTTCGATTCTTGTGATTTTGTCATAACTTGAAAAAAATCTGCAAAATGACAAAAAATAAAGTCAGAAAATAAAAAAATTCGACCCGCATTGACAATACATGGCGGGAAAACAAAAATAGTTGGAGATTAACGACGGAAAACACAGTGAGCAAAAAAGCCCCAAAAATTGAACGAAAAAACAAACAAATTGAATGGAAGATACCTTAAAGACACCGGAGAGATGAATGTGAATCCAAATCAATCGAAAACTGGACAATTTATAGGGCAAAATGCACGAAATTAGGGCTGTCACAGAAGAGGTTTTTGGCAGTTTGAGAGTTTTACAAAAGGAAGAAGACGAAGTGCGATGGAAAAACTGAATGAAAACTAATTATTAATAACTAAAATAAATTACCTTATATCTAAATCCCGATAAGAAAAAAAATTCTAAAAAAAGGCCTTGGTCTCACCTTAAGGTTGGGTAGGGGTGTTCATTGATCGGGGCGGGTCGGCTGTCCCGACACAAAATTTTGTGACAAATGGGTCGGGTCAGGTCAAAATTTCCACAGTTTAGTATCGGGTTGGGTCGGACTGGGTTATGGGTTGATCCAAATCGACTAAAATCATATAAAATAGTATTTTTTATAATTTATTTAAATAAAATAAATTATTTTTAAATTTAAATAATATTTAAATAATAAATAAAATTATGATATATTTTTATATAATTTAAAATAAAAAATATTATATTTAATTATATATTATTCACTTAATAAAGAAAAATACAATTATTTTCATTTTACTTAGAATAATTTTAATATTTCATTTAAAAATATAATTTAATTAAAATTTATTTATGCAATTATGAATATATATTTCATATATTAATAAATATATTATTTATAATTAATAGTAACTTTGCAAAATTAATTTTAGTTTTATAAAAATAATTAAGAATGTTAAACTTGTTTATGAATTAAATTACTAGTGGGTATGTTGTATTAAACTAATTCTTTTTTATGATTTTTTTCAAGAAAACGAGGTAAAATTGTAAATGGGTCAAAACAGGTTGATTTGGGTCAAAATCTGACCCGATCCGTTTTGACCCGACCCATTTTGACCCGACCCACACTGACTCAAATGGGACATTGACCCGACCCGACCCAATCCATATGGGCCGGGTCAAAACGGGTCTCGAGTCGGACAATTTGAACACCCCTAAGGTTGTGTGAGACGGTCTCACCAAAGTGTTTGTATCATCAGAATCTCTATTTTAGGGAATGAGATGGGGAAACTGTTGGAGTTAGAAAAATAAACATGTAAAATCCTTATAATCAATTAAAACCCTATTATAGGGATGCAGATGGATTTTCCTGTCATAATACTAGAAAGTATATATTGTTTCTCTATTCTCTTTCTATATATTCCTTTATTCCAATTCTATTTGCAAATAAACTTATGTTTTAATATTGATCAGAACTATTTTTTACCATTAATATCTTAAATTGTGTATATATTAAAGGGAAAAAAAGGCTTCACTGGCACTGAACCATTTTCATCGTTCACCTTTCACCCTCAATTTTATTTTTCAATACTCTTGGCCCCTGAACTAACAGAAGTGTTAAGTCGTGCCACCTTCGCCTGGTCAAACATTTAAATTAAGCTTTCATTGACAGCTTGAGGGGCAAAAATGTCGTTCCTATTCAACCTCGGGATTTTTTGCAATTCACAAGAATGCCTTCTGGAGCTGTGCATGTGGCGCATGATAAATCTCAACTCGGATCTCGTCATCGTCGACGACATCTGAAGGGATCGAGGAGACATCTCAACTTGGATCTCGCATGACTCGAGAATACATTCTTCTAAATTGGAAATAACTATGGGGTTAAATATAAGAAAAAAACATTTTTGCCCCTCAAATTTTCAATGAAACCTGAACCTAACGATTTGACTAGACGAAAGTGGCATGACTTAACATTTTTGTTAGTTCAAGGGCCAATAATATTAAAAAAATAAAATGGAGGGGTAAAGGTGAACGATGAAAATAGTTTAGGGGCTAATGAAGACGTTTGCTCTATACACTACTACAAATTAGAGCTATCATAACACTTTCTTTGAAACACTTATTTAAAATGTTACAATAGCTTATAAAGTATTACTTACAACTTTGAAAAATGTTACATAAATATTGAAAAGTGTTATCTAACTTTTATAAAGTGTTACATTAGATCTAATGTAACATCGTTTAAGGTAATACTTGTAAAAGTGTTACATTAGGACCTAAAGTAACACTTTTATAAGTATTACCTTAAGCGATGTTATATTAGACCTAGCGTAACACTTTTTAAAATTTATGTAACACTTATGTAACACTTTTCAAAAGTTTAAGTAAAACTTTTAAACTATTGTAACATTTTAAATAAGTGTTGTAAGGAAAGTGTTACATTAGGCTTAGTTTGTAGTAGTGATATTAAAATCATTAGAAAAGTGATATTTTAAAAATAAATATTAACAAGAATATAAAAATATCATAAATGATAATATAGTATCTTATATATTACTTGAATTATACTTTTCAAATTAATTAATTTTGACTAAATGAATAGTGAACAGTGTAAAAAGATTTGGAATAGATAGAGTACATGATACTTTTTTTGTAATTTTCGAAACACATATGTTGTAAGAATATTTACGACGGATCACTAAAATAAATTAATCAAATTATAATGCAAATATATGAATCATGATCAAAAAGGGAGCTAATCCAATGTAAAAAAAAATTAAAAATTAGTTCATACCGAATGGACAAGTATTTTACTCTTATGCTTATTTTACTCTTAGTTCTATTTATTGTTCTATTATTTTGAGGTGAATATATCTAATAACTTGTATTTTACTATCTTTAAAGGAAGAAAAATTATTCAATTTTTTCCAATACCTAATTCTTATGGAAAAAAAGAAAAAAAAGTATATAAGAATTCGGTCTACCCAATCAAGATCAGTTCAAACCCAAAATTATTCTGAATCGATCCCAGTAATAAATATCCATTAACCGACCCTCAAAATTCTGTTTTGGACCGGCAAACAACCCTACCATGTTTGTCTGCTAATTTTTTTAAATGCGTATAATAACGACGTATAAATAAGTAAATATTTTGAAACTACTAGTTATAACAGTTAAGGAGGTTATCACTGGTGCAGAGTGGCCTATCAAAGGCACCAATCAGAGGCGATTCCTTTAATTATTTGAAGAACCGCATTGGGATAAAGGTTATGGACTCGTAACCTAGTTTAAAGACAATTCAACTAATAACCACCTTTATTTTTGGCCAATTAAAGTTTGTTGCACCAAAATGCCTTTGATCGACATTATTTTCAAACTCATAACAGGAATATGATGCCTGTTACAAATTCAGAACTTTCCGGGTAGGCCATACCTAAAGGGCCGAATCATGTTTCAAAACTGAAAGATAATCGGAGGTAAGTTCCGGACTCAGAACTACCTCGCGAGGTATGGTAGGGTTTTGAACATGGTTCCGAACTCAGAACCATGTTAAGTGGACATAAATGTAAACACTTTAAGTTATTTTATGTATGGAAAACGTTTGAGGAGAAAGAAACAACACTTTGGGACTTCATGAAGAACTAATTGGAGAAGGTATGTCTACTTCTACAACTCTATTGCTTAATTGTACGTGTGAAAGGTTAATTAGGTTTGAAATATATTGAATTCGTGTTTTCTTTATGAAATTCGTTATTATGGACATGTGTTTTTTAAACTCATAGGTTAAAATGCCATTTCAATGTAGGTAGCCGGTAATGGATCATATTGAACTCATTGGTAGCAATATTAGAAAATCACCTCATTTCATTCCCTTGGTAAATTCTTTCATTGTGTTGGCATTTGAACATGCTTCCAAGAATGGTGCGGTGAGTGCACATTTCCCATGTAAGGATTGTAGAAATGATGTGTTTTTAAGGAGGATGAAGTTACGTGAACATCTTATCATGCAAGGGTTTCAAACTAGTTACACTTGTTGGGTATGACATGTGGAGGTTGAGACGACTAGTGTTGAAGTTGTTAGATCAAAGAAGTCGATGATTAAGATGGAGATGATAGATTTGGCAACATGGTGGAGGAAGTTGTTAGAGAACTCCATGGTAATGACAAGAAGGTGACATTGTATAAGGGCTCTAAACATTCAGTTTTGAGTGCAACTTTGAGAATGATGAATTTAAAGGCCAAATTCGGGTAGACTGATAAAGAGATGTCTGAGACTCTTGAATTGGTTAGGGGATTGCACTCTATAAGTAATATTATGCCCAATATATTTGTATTTTGCAAAAAAGGATTTTTCGTCCTATGGGAATGGAATTGCAAAAAATTAATGTATATTCGTACAGTGGGAAGGAAGATGAAGACCCAAAAAGATGTTGGGTATGTGGTGAGTTTCGTTACAAGTTGAAGCATGGTGGAATTGATGTCGGTGCAGAAGTAGCATTGAATTGAAGAAAAAGGCACCGGTTAAAGTTTTATGGTATCCCTATCATTCCACGATTGAAGAAGTTGTTCGTTTGCAAAGAAGATGCTAAGTTTTTGAGTTGGCGTGCTGAAAGAGTTTGACCGGTCGATAATGTGCAGGCATACGTCAGATGGTGAAAAGTGGAGGAAGCTTAATGATATATAACCCAAGTTTGGATTGTATCCTCGACATTTAAGGTTAGGCCTTTCTACTGATGGAATGAATCCATTTGGTAATATGAGTAACACACATAGGTCTTGGCTTGTTATGTTGATGATCTACAATCTTCCCTCGTGGCTGAAAATGGAAAAAAAAGTGTGTGATGTTATCTATGATGATTTCGGGGCCTAAGCAACCAGGTAATGAAATAGATGTTCACCTTGCTCCTCCAGTGGATGATTTGTTGATGTTGTTCAACAAAGGTGTCTGCATCTACGATGGTAGTATGGAACATATTTTCACACTATAGTCCTTGTTATTCAGCACCATTAATGATTTTCACGCATATGAGAATTTATCTGGGTAATCAGTGAAAGGGAATTTTGCCTTTCCAGTGTGTGAGAATCAAACATCATTTTGTCAATTGAAATATGGATGTAAAATTGTTTATAAAAGACATATGCAGATTATTCCCTAAGGGCACCTATGGCGATCGTAAAAAACCGGTTCAATGGGAAAATGGAGGTAACAGGACCACAGTTACATTAACGAGTGTGTTGGTTTTTTAAGGAGTTAGGGAATTTCCTAATGATTTCGGAAAGAGAATGAAAAAATCTGCATGTGGAGGAAGTTGGAATTTAGCTCTATTGTTTTTTACTACTTTATTGGAAAGATCTAGATGTCAGACACTAACTTGATGTAATTAAAAATTGATAAAAATGTGTATAATTCATTGGTTGAGGCGTTTTTAAGTACCCCAGGTGAAACCAGACATGGGTTGAAGGCTCGGCTTGACTTGGTTGAAATGGGTATTAAGAAGAGTTTGAGTCCTACAAATGTTGATGAATGCTATCTCCACCCTTCTTTCTATTCTATGTCTCAATCAAAGAATAAATCTTATTGTGAGACCCTAAGAAGGGTTAAGGTGTCAGAGGCTTATTTGTCTAACATAAGTTTATGTGTATTTCTTGCAGAGTTGAAGTTTGTCAATCTGAAATCACATGTTTGGCTTAATCTGATGCAGCAATTGAATGTCATTGCCATAAGGTCATCATTCTCATAACATGTAAAATTGTGCATTACAAAGATTTATTTGTTCTTCAAGTATATATATTCCAAAAGCATTAGTGTTTCCAAGCTTGATTGGTTGCAAGCAATGATTGTGGAATTTTTATGTCAGATGGAGATGCACTTTCCACTCCCATTCTTTAACATAATGGTTGATTTGATTTTTAATTTGGTGAGGGAGATCAAGATATGTGTTCCAATATTTTGATAATGTTCCTGTTCGAACGATATGTGAAAATTTGCAAACATTTTGTAAAGAACTGGTACAAGCCAGATGCAAGTATTGTGCAACTATATGTGGGGGGAGGTAATCGAGTTTCGTACTAATTATTTGAAGAATGTAAATTTTATGGGCTTTTTGAGATCTAGACATAAAGGAAGACCGGAAGGCCAAGGGGTTAGGCAGGGTAAATATTTTAGCCCCAGTGCGAAAGATTTATGTGTTGCACATCTTCGTGTTCTTCGGAACCATGAGGATATTGTCTCATATATCGTGATCCACATGGATGAGATAAGAGTGGTGCATCCCACTTTCAATGAAGCACAAGTTATACAAAAAAAATTATAACAGTTTCATCATGGCTACGAGGTCATGAAGAGGTTGGTAATCATCCTAAAACCGTTAAGTGGTTGGCACGTAAACCTCTTGGTACAATTCTTTCATATGAAGGATACGACATCAGCTGTTTTACTTTTGCCTCAAAATCACTAGATGATAGGGGTCTTTATCATAATAGTGTCGTTTCTCTTGTGTCTGAGGCAATACATGTTGCAAGTGCAAGCAACAACAATTCCATATACGACTTTACATGTTATATTGGAACCATTTTAGAGATATGGGAGCTTGATTATGTAACACTGCAAGTGCCCATATTTAAATGTCAATGGGTTGATGTTAACAATGGACAAAGAACTGAGGAGTTGGGATTAACCCTAGTTGATCGAAGTCGGGTAGGTTGGATAGAAGATCATTTCACAATGGCCGCACAAGCTCATTAAGTGTTCTACATAAAAGAACATGTAGACCCTTGGTGGGAGATTGTTGTTGAAGGTAAGAGAGATTTTATTGAGGAATTCGAACATTAAGATTTTGAAGGATTTGGTCAAAATAATTTCGTAGGAGTCAACGATAATGGTATATTGCTTGAAGAAGATGAGACAAGTTTGCGTGATTACTTAGGTCGCACCGACCAGGATGAAGGAATTCGGGTTGGTGGTCTAGGGAAGATCGCCAAGAGAAGAAAGAGGCAGAAAATTTTTTGGAAGAAAGAGAAACAAAAGTGAAAGAAGGATGAAATTGTAGTGGGATTTGATGTTTTGTTAAATTTAGCCTACGGGTGGGATGGACTTCCGAGTTCGGAAGTCCTTCTGATGAGTAGGTTAAATTTGTCCTTCGATGAGAAGGTCAAATCCATTTTAGAACCTCCTTTGAGCCCCATTAGTAAGTGTTTGTGTTAGACTATGTTGGACACTAAATGTTATCTCTATCTTTGTTATTACGTAATAGTGAACATGCAATTTCTAACAAAACACTAACAATCAATTCTCAATTGAAATAAGTCAATCTACTACTAATATGAAATAAAGTATTAATTATACACAGTTCAACTTCTTTAAACATCAAAGTAAGTACATAGCAAACTAAAATTTATTCAAGCATAAAAAACACATGCTCGAAAAAGGAACCAGAGCAAACTAAAGATGATGTTGGAGGATTGCTTAAGGCAAGATATGGCTGAAACTACACTTGCTCGTTCATATGTATGCAATTTGTAGAAAGTGAGAAATTCGCAAACTCTAACAATCCAACGTCTTCCATAGAATCAAATACATCTCCACCAATATTCTACATTTTTGCATTTCTCTTGTTCAATATTTCTTGATAAACTTTTTAAACTTTTTTTGGCTAAAATATAACTGGGTGCAATTTTGACCGTACCTAAACTGTACCCATAGCCTGTTGATCATACCAAAATCGTACTCGTACCCTGCTGACCGTACCCAAAAAGTCAAACTCCCCCAGGTATGTTTTTTACCGAAGCCTTGTCGAATTCGTACCTGATACCATGGGATAAAAATGTAATCGTTCTACAACGCTTATAATTTCATATATGCTCTGTAGAAGGCAAATAAAATTGAGAAGGCTTTGAGATTATTGGAAGTTGGAATCATGCCCAATGTTATCACTCACTAGAGGTTGGTAATCATCCTAAAACAAGAATGAAGAGGGATAATGTTAGTTATGATACACTGATGTCATGTCTTCACAAGGACAATAGAATCAATGAGGTTAAGAAATTGATGGATAAGATGTGGAAATATAGGAAATTAGTTCCTGATCGGGACACTGTAGTTCTTGTAAAGACATGTAAAGCCATTGAAAGTTCCCAAATGCAGTTGTTGTAAAGAACTGATGCATGGATATTGAAGGGAAGGAAAGTGCTCGCAGGCATATGTTTCATAGTTAGGGAAATGATCGAGAAAATTTTCTTCCCAACCCCAGTTAAAACTAATTTGATGATTCAATCTCCAAGTCAATCAGACAACACAGATACCGAAAAAAAATTTATGGATGAATGTTTTCACAAAGGATGTGCGATCAATGTAATAAATTTTGGTACTGTAATACATGGTTCCTATCAAATGTAGTTTTAATGAGCATAGGACGAGTATTAGTATGAAAATACCCGTCATGGGTAGTGGTTGGGAGTGAATATTAGTTCATATCTGCTTCATCTCCGCCCCACCCTTACTAGACTTGCTAATTTAATATATAATAAATTATTGTTTATTTATACATATCTTACATTTAATATTTTCACGTAAATACTTATTAAATTTTAATCTTAAATTTTTAATAATAAAATGAATTTTAGGAGTTTTTGAGATACATGTCGGGTGAGTAGAGTGAGTTTGAAGTTGATTGGGAGACTCAATTGGGTGATAGGGTTAGAGGATTTTAATATTGCACCCGTCAACCCATGGATGATGAGACGGGTATATTTATAAAAAAAATTAGGTGAGTTTGGATTTGGAACGACCATGATCTGCACCCGTCCCATCCCATTGCCATCAATAATTATTGTTTGTGGACCAGAGCGAGTAGCATGTTTAGTGGATTGCTATTTCAAACCCTCTATTTTACTGTATGCGCCCTATATTTATACCTTATAAATACAAAATGTATTTAAAATTAAAATTAAAAAATTAAAAAATTATTATTAATTTTAAATAAAAAATTATGATTTATTAGTGGTGGTCCGGTGGCGGCGGCCGATGGTGGTCCGGCGGCGGAAGGTGGTGCCGACCACTTTCCAACGGCGGTACAGTGATTTTCCGATGGTGGTCTGGCTAAGTTTCGATCATATTCCGGTGACTTTCCGGCCAAACTCCGGCGAAGTTCTGGCGGACAATGGTTCTCATCCAAAAATTTGTACTTATGGCTATCATCACATGGTTCTCATTTGAAAATTTGTACTTGTGCCTCTCATCACATGGTGTTCATCCTAAAATTTGTACTTGTGACCATCATCACATGGTTCTCATTCTAAAATTTGTACTTGTGGCTCTCATCACATGGTTCGCATCCAAAAATTTGTACTTGTGGCTCTCATAGCATGACTCTCATCGCATGGTTCGCATTCAAATTTTTTCACTTGTGGGTCTCATTGCATGGCTCACATCGCATGAGCATCCAAAGATTTGTATTTATGGCTCTCATTGCATGACTATCATCCTATGGTTCGCATTTGGTTTTTTGCCTTGTGGCTCTCATTTGGATCGATGAGAACAACAGCTGAGAGCCATAGATGAGAGGCACGGATGAGAACATCACCCGCCGAAATTTCGCCGGACCGTGACATGAGTTTTACCGGAAATTGACCGGACCACCACCAAAAAGTCGTTGGCCACCACTAATAATTCATATTTTTTTAAAAAATAAAATTAAAATTTGAATTTTTATATTTTTAATTTTAATACATTTTATATTTATAAGATATATATATATATAGGACATATACAATAAAATATATAGCGTGAAAAAGTAACACCCACGTTGAAGCATGAGCAGGAGACTCCCATGTTTCCACAACCATACATTGCGGTCCACAAATTAGCAAATAGCAATCATTGAAGCTCAAGAAAACAGAAATAAAAAATCCTCAAAAATTCACATACAAAAATAAAACACTAACAGAACAAACTTGTTGAACTACTGTTTGATGTTCACAAACATCATGGGATATTGTTCATCTTTCCACAACCAAAAAGCAGCTGCAATTCCACCCATTTTCCAGAATTCAGTGAAAAATACCAATTCTTACCGTTTATCATTCCCCTGCACTCTTGTCCCCGTAACTTGGAAAAACAAATTTTCGTGTTCCTCTTCATTCATGTTGCACTGTTCACCCCTCACTACTTCTGCAGCTTATGCTCTTCTTGGTGTTTCCCCCGACTGTACCCCAGCTCAGCTAAAAGCTGCTTTTCGTGCTAAAGTACGCAAAAATTTAATCTTAAACATCTCTTTGCCTGGATTCTGTTTGTAATTGTATCAGTGTTTCTGTTGTTGTTGGATGCCAGGTTAAAGAGTTTCATCCTGATGTTAGACCAGATGTAGGATTCTCGGATACGATGATTCGTCGCGTAATTAGTGCTTATGAGGTACTCTTATGACCTCTTTTGATTGTTTATATACTACACACAGCAGTTTTGCATGTTTTTGAATCAGGTCTTGTTTTTTCTTTGCTTATGATCTGAGCAGATGCTATCTGAATATAGTAGGTCAGATATAATCGAGAGGTAATAATCTGAGTCATCGATGAATTGTCATATCGATTACCATGCTTCCCGTATCATCGCTCTAGCGCGTGCCTAATGCGACACAGTGAGAGATACAATTGACCAGTGATGATGTATTTGTAGGGAGTGCTTGGATCCATTTGATGAGCCAGAATGTGAGGCATTTGACATCTTTGTTAATGAGGTCCTTTGTGTTGGAAAAGGTAACAATCCTTTGATTTTTCTCACTGAATCACAAACAATTTTCGTTCCTCTAATGTTGTCTGGTATTTGTGACATTTCTTTCATGAACTCAATCTCTTCTGAATATGTTAGTGAAGATCTTCTTTCTATTGGTCATTTTTTCTGAAGTCTCATTGCATCCTAGGGAAATGAAAGCCTTTCAAGATCACCATTTCCAATCAAGAATCTGTTTTTACTTGCACTCATCTTTAGTACTTGATTTCCTGCAGGCTGCCCTTATTCGTGTGTTAAGACGGCACCTCAAGCTTTTGAGTTTACATCTTTAACTGGAACTGCTCGCGCAACGTCCCAAGGTAGCTACTACCTTCCCAACTCTGAATCTATTACACAACTGAAAGACTCTCAAAAGTAGAGTACGAGTTAAGGTTCTGATTTTATTTTTTCTGATAAGGGCATGGTGAAGATTATCAAGTGCAGATTGCAGTTGGGCAGTGCCCAAGAAGTTGCATTTATTATGTAACACCTTCTCAAAGAATCATTCTAGAAGAGCTACTTGACAGGTAAATGCTCGAAAACTTGTTGATTTTTTGTCATCACTACTTATTTTGCTTCTTGCACTTGCAGTAGAAAACTAAAGATGCAAACTGCAATAGCCTTTTTTGTTTCTATAACAGATTGCTTGCAACTTTTTTTTGGTTTATGCAGCATCATTGATGTACCATATGACACTTCAGCTGAGGCAGACTTGCTTTATTCTCTACTAACAAAAGCCAAATATGAAAATAACCGGTATCAGAAGCCTAAAAAGCAGCCTAACGTCTCCACTGAACATGTAGATTGGTTCTGAAGTTTGGATCCTCGGCAACTTCAGCACGCGATGTTTTTTTCATACGCCAAGGTTGCCAAAGGACCTCGTTCCTGGATTACATTTCCAACCTTTCATAGAGAATTAGTCTTGTACAGATCGATACTCGTGGTTTTCATCGATTTTGAGTACATTTATGTTGTCTTTGGTCCCTTGAAACAATTGCAGTCTCTACTGGATAAGGGGCACATTTCTTTACAAGCAAGAATGGCAAGTTTGAGAGATTGTTACAGAAAAGTAGGGAGACTTTCTAATTACAGAAGTATCAGATGGCAGAAAAGACCGGAAATGATTGCCATTCCATTCAAGTTTAAGAACCTTTTGAGTTTACAATATAGGCTTAAGCAACTTCTACCGTGAAATGGCTCTCAGGAATCTGTTCATTGAGGAGAAAATGCTCGACGCTTGATCAAACAAGGAAGATCCTTTTTCTTCATTCTGTTGTCCTCCCCCAAATATAATCTGCAAACAGAAGAACGCATTAACGATGAACTTGGCCTACAAAATATGGTCAAGAAAACAAAGGAAATTCATCCACATCTTCATTCCAAGTAACTGAAATCCTACTTTTTGTCATTTTAATGGTGCACATACTATCATACCAAATGATAAAAATTGATTAGCATTGACACAGAAGAATAGATCAAGTTAGCAGAATCAAACTAGGACCATTATTGTTTTAGCTCAGGTCTTGCAGGAAAACTGACCTCAAGATCTTCTGCATCAGGCCGGGTTACCAATTCCTTGGCCAGGATATACCTGTTTGGCCTGTCTTCATCATCATAGAACACCTTCCATAATCTGGTAAGATGCAACAAGGGATTGATTGATGAGAGACTTAGGATACAGAAGCATAGCAAAACAAAAAGAAAAACCATATTGTCCATGCCAGAGACATATAGAGGCCCTTGTACTTCATAAATAATAGCTTACCCGGGGTAACATCTAAATACAGCACCCGAGGGTAGGGGTCGCATTGAGTAAACCACTGAGAATGTCCTACAAGATAAATGATTTCTGAATAAAAGACACAGAAAACGAGCAATATGAATGAACATAGCGAAGTAATCAAGATTCTAGTCTTCTATGAGTCTAGAATGAAGTTCATGATAGTAAATCAATGGTGTTGCTGAGAAGTCATATCCACAGTTAAAATGAAATTTTGCAGAAGTACCTCAATGCGAATTAATATAGACTTTCTACAGGTTACCTCAAAAAGTTTCTCCTCAATCTGCGAGCATTGATGCCAACACCAACATCTTCACTCACAAGACGCGGGTTCCACATGAGAAGAGGCCTAGGCTAGTAGTGAATTAGAAAAACTGTAAGAAATTAACCTTAATCAATATGAACAAAAACATTCACAGTTGTTCCACATACTATACATATCACTATGATCAAACTACAAAGAAAATAGTCTTGATCGAGTAAGCGTGTGACACATGAATAGTAAAGTACCGGAGCATCTGAGAGCTGAGATCCAATTTCTTCCACATACTTCAACATCTGATAGTCAGGAACCAGCATTACGATGATTTCATCTTCTTTTGTTACAGGCTTGCGGTCACCCAAGCTGAACAGGTGGAAAGAGACATCAAAGACATAATAACTACTAACAAGGTATGGTCTAGTAGCACAGCTCATACTAATCTGAAGGTAAGCTTCACCTGGCAAACTCGAAAGCTGAATCTTTCCACCGATATTTCAGTAGAGCGGCAGCTCCAGCATCTGGAAATATGGCCTTAACTCTCTGATGAGCGACGACAACAACTCAAGGTCTCAATCAATCTCAGTCAAGACAAACGAATCAATACACAGATACTAAAAGATTAAGTTTGCAAAAGACACCTGACATCCAGTTTCTTCAATTAGTGTATCTAAGAAGATCCTGGAGAGTTCCCAGAGCTCGGACTGAGCACCCTCGGTATCAAGATAAAGCAGCTGCGGGATCAGGAGCTCCACCTGATGTCAATTTTGAAAATATCATCAATACATTATGCATTATTTCACAAGATTCGTCACAAGACATAAGTTTTAAACACAAATTTTCCTAATTTTTAATCACACATAGTTAAAGGGTCCAAAATTATGCAGTGTGATTTTTGCAAAATAGAAAAGATGGTAGTAATACCAGATAATGGAAGTTGGAACAGGTTTAAGCTGCTTTCAAGAAAACATACAATGGCTCTCAATCCTCCAGAAGATACAAAAGCAGCACTTGCTTCTCCTGATTGCCGAAAAGCACCCTCCAAACTAGAAGGCAAGCAACTATGAAAAACTGGTTTTACCGTTTTAGTAGATTTAACCGTTAAGCCTATGTTCCAACGTAGGTTAACCTAACCAAGTAT
>JAULKM010000008.1:9569670-9592267 GCA_032355605.1 Rubia tinctorum
TGTAAGTTCATGGGCCAAAAAAATTTGGAAAAAAAATCTAGAGGGCCAAAGGTGAACGATGGTGATAGTTCGAGGGTCACAAAAGTCATTTGCTCTTTTAAAAATTATGTAAAACGATGTTTATTTTCATTTTAACTACACTTTACAGGACTTTCCAGAACGATACTTGAATGGAATATAACCTAATTTTATTAAACTCGACCCGAAAGAGGATGTACTCGAAGTGTTCTCAAACCAAGATGACTCAAACCAAACCTCATTTAAAAAATGTATACCCAAATTTTAGCCGAAACTGAAATGACCTGAATCAAACTCAACCTGATATAATATTTTTCAAAACTACTTAAATGACACTCGAACCCACACACACCTGAACATGACCCAACACCCAACTACAAAACAATTTACCGAATATATTATGAGGAAGAAGAAGAAACCGGGAGAGAAGAGTTATATGTCAATCAAATTGGACATAAGCAAAGCATACGATAGGGTTTCTTAGAATTTTCTCCAGATAGTGCTACGGAAAACAGGTTTCCCAGATCAATGGTTAAGCTTTTATTGTCATGTGTATCGACAGTTTCTTATTAGATCATCTTAAAAAGAGAGAAATCATCTTTCTTCACACCAGAGAAGGGGCTGAGACAAGGTTGCCCACTATCACCGTACTTATTCATCATATGTCAACAGTTTCTTTCAGCATGGTTTGAGCAAAGAATATTATCTAACTCAAACGTGGGGCTAAAACTTTCTAGAGGAGGAAAGAAAATCAGTCATTTAATGTATGCTAATGATTGTGTCATATTCTCATAATGCAACACACAGGCGATGGATGAAATTGCTAAAACAAGTGATCTGTTTTCTAGATATTCGGGACAGAGATTAAACTTTGACAAGTGTGCTACTAAATTCTTAGCACTCCTAACAGTGAAATGCAGTACACAATATATTTGCTCAATATACATGGAAGTGGCTTAGGGGGGAAATATCTAGGAATGGATATTAATCTCCAAGCTCCGAGATCTCAAGGCTCTGTTTGGCAGAGCTTTTAAGCTACTGTGCTTATAAGCAAAACACCTTTTAGTGTCTGGTATAGTGTTAAAAAATACCTTATTTTGAAAGCAAAAGCTATTTTTGAGGGAAAAGTAGAAGCTAGTCTCCCACTGCTTTCAAAATAAGCCAGTTTTGCTTCTAATCACAGCTATACCAAACAGAACCCAAGTGTTCAATGATCTAATTCTAAGATTCAGACCGAGATTTTCCTCCTAGAAACCGAAACTATTATTCTTACCTGGGGGAATCACTCTAGCAAGCAAACGATGTTCTTTCTTCGGTGGCTATTTATCCTCTCGGAATATTCAAAAATACCAAATTATATTCTAACGAAGTTAGACAAGATGATAGCTAAGTTCATATGGGGAGGAGAATCTGAAGAAAGGGAAAATACACTGAAAGGCATGGACAAAGGTATGCAGGTCTAAAGAAAAAGGTGGTTTGGGATTGAGATCTATAGAAGCCATGAATAAAGCACTATTAGGAAAGCATGCTCGGTATGTAATTTCAGGAAAATATTCATTGCTAGGAAAAGTGTACAAAGATAAGTATCCGAAGAATAAAGATTTCTTATTTGCAAACTTGAGAGGTTCAGATTCATGGGGCTGGAAATCAATTCTCTTGGAAAACTCAGTGGTTAGCATGGAAAATTACCAATGGTAAGAATACAACAGTCAAGGAGCAATGGATTCCCAACAAACTCAATCCATTGTTAGAACAGTCTCTTGTTTGATTGCACACCAATTTGAACGTGGCGAATCTCATAACAGATCGGAGCCAATGGAGATTGCCCCTTGTACGATTAATATTTCCTCATTCTATCATACCAAATACTATGTCAATTCACACGGATAAGAACTCCATTGTTGATGACAAACCAATCTGGAGTCCAAACAGCAGCGGAGTTTATACGGTGAAAACTACCTATCACTTGATATCGAAGGAGCTATGGCCACAACAGAATCAAACCCCTCAGACTATGGTCAAATTTTTGAAGCTAATCTGGAATCTTATAACTCCACACATATTGCAAGTCTTCACATGGAGGATCATTACGTCTTCCCTGCATATTACTAAGAATCTTCTACGCGAGACTCATGTTCAAGATGTTTACAACATACGAAAGATGAATCGTACTTATTCGTAGGCTGTGATGAATCGAGAAGGATTTGGAGAGCCTCATCACTTGGCTTCGACTTCAATACCTCACACCATCAGGATATGAATTCTTGGTTCATGCAATGGACACAGCAAGCCCCGGATAAAGAGGCCGTCATCTTATCTACATGCATTCTAGTATGGGATAATTGGAAACAAAGGAATACAAAAGTGGTTAATGATGAGTTCAAGGATCCAATATTGTGCTGGCAAAGTGCAAGTAACTCTTTCACAGTTATACAACATACACTTTCAGAAGTAACTGAAACCAATATTGATATGAATGATCAGTTAGAGGTTGGAATACAAGTTCAGATAGAAGATAGAAATCACATCACAGGTAGTTCTAGTCTGCGAAATTTGTGACCTTTTATGGTTCTTTCCAAAAAAATAAATTCATGGGGACAGATGGTTAGAGAATTTCATACAATCTTTAGCAAGGGGGAAGACATTTAATGACGGGGTCTGACTTTTTTTGTTACAACACCACCTCTACAATCAGAGGCGGAAGCTTTCTTTAGAGCATTAACAACTTCATTGAGAAACTCTTCCAAGGAATTGTTGGTTTATACATATTCCATAATGCTTGCATCATAAATAATAATCCAGATCAATCTCCTTGGGAGATCGAGGGGACAATCCACCGCATTTATATTCTCATTTAGAGACTTTTAAGTGTTTTAAAGTTAATCGTAGTTTAATTTCAGTTGACCATAATTACCTGAACCGACTGAATCTCACCCATGCCCGACCAGAAAGACCCATTTGTTAAGTCTAGTCATATCTTAATATCAAACAATTGTATTGTCATATGAAAAATGTCAACATTCATTTTTAAAATTAAACAAAGATAGTATTGATTTAATTTAGTTTTTTTTTAAAAAACGATTGTCTAATCCAAAATCTTTGGAAAAGTAATTAGTTTAAATTTTCTTTTACGTGTGCTTTTCTGCCAGCTTGTCATTTTAATAAGAGCAAATGATTTCAGTAGCTCTCGAATTATACCCATCGTTCACCTTTGACCCTCCACTTAATACCATACTTTAGCCCCACTGAACCAACAAAACTGGCAACTTGTACCCCTTCTGTCATGTCAAACCGTTAAGATATGGTCAAAACGTTAATTTTAGGAGAGAAATAGTCATTTTCCATTTTTCCTTATTCTTTTCATTTTCTTTTCCTTTTCCACTTGCTCTTCAGCCCACTTTCCTTTTCAGCCTACCACCAGCGCCACCTCCCCACTTCCTCACCCCCGGTTCTTCTTTCGACGGAAACATCGTCGCTGCGGTTACGGAATCCACCATCGTCACTGGAAATCTTTAATGTCATTACCACCTTCATCTTCATCCCGTTCACTATCACCCCCAATGTAGTTTTTTGTCCATCTCATCGCCTCGCCCAGAAAACCCGATGGCATCTTCTATCACGAATCTCCGACGAATTTGACGAAGTCGTCTTCCATCACAAATCAGAGAAAATCGACAAAGCTGAAACTCGAGGAAGATAGCAACAACGGAGACAGACATAATTGTTGATGAAACCGGTGGTTAATTCGATTGCAGCTCAAGCGAGAGGCCGGAGAAGAGAAGCTCCAGCGAAATTCGATGGCAGCCTTGGCGAGAGGCAGAGAAAGATAAGGGTGTTGTTTTTTTCTTCAAAATTTGCAACGTGTTTCAGTGGTGGAGGGAGGTTGCTGGTGGTGGAGGGTGCGTGGGAATTAGGGTTCAGGGGCTGGAGGTGGCGTAATGGGGAAGAAGAAAGGGAAGTGACGACTGTGAATAACGAGTTGAATTTCGCAATGGTCTAAATGAACATGTGAAAGCGGTGGTCGACAGCAGCAACGACAGTGGTCGATGGCGGTGGATTGCGGGGATCTAAGGTTTCAGGAGTAGGGGAAGGGGAAGGTGGGAAAGAAAGAAAGAAAAGGAAAGTAAAAGAAAATGAAAAAGGAAAGGAAAAAGAGAAATGGAAAAAGTCAATTTTGCCCTTAAAAATTGACGTTATGACCTAATTTAACGGTTTGACCTGATAGAAAGATCACAATTCACCAGTTTTGTAAGTTCAAGAGCCTAAAATATGAGGGGAAAAGTGGAAAGCCAAGAATGATTTATGGGGATAGTTCGAGAGTCTCATAAATCATTTGCTCTTTTAACAACACTACACCTCGAGTAAAAGATAGTAATATATTTAAGTCCATTACAATAACATTGAGACACGATAAAGGATGATATTCACGACAGAGAATGCATCTGAAGCGCAAACCTCAAAAAAGTGACATTTACAGTACAACAGAAAACAAACACAAGAAAGGATTTTAAAAAGAAAAAGGAAAAAATAACTACATGTCAATCACTCCCTATATATAAGAACCTATCCTTCATTTTCACAGAAGATGTATGTCTACCCATCAAAACTTTGGAACTGTACACCAATAATACAATCATACAACCTAGCGGGCAAAAAGAATAAAACTTATACTACAGACTACAGCTTGTGCAAAAAGCATGAAAGATAGAAGGTGAATTGAAGCTTTCTGCCCAAAACAAAAAAACACTCTTTTGTTCGGTGCCATGCAAAACTTGGCTTTGAAGCATCCTCTAAATTGATTTATAATGCCAGCCAGACCAAAGTACCAAGGTAGTCCAAGGTCATATCCCAGCCAGACCAAAGTGCCCAAAAGCAGTCCTCGAGAGTTCTCATCCATTCACAAGTATAGGAGGCAACTTTGGATGATCCGAACCGACTAGATTCACCCACAGATTTGCCAATCTAAGGAAACATTGTTCTCCACCCCAGGCTACCAACGACGTGCCTGATTTCAGCAGTTTGAAAGGGAAAAAAGGGATGCTCGTTAACATGACCAGAAGTTAACAATAGCCAGAAAACCATCCAAGCTTATAATTATGTCTGAAAAAACTCTACCAGCAGTCACAACTACTGGTTCATGAACAGATCGAAAATGAGCAACAACAATGCACTATTGATTCTAAAAATAGTCTATCCCCTTTTCTTTTAAGAGAAACATGCAATCAAGATGAATTACAAGCCTTCAGGGTATCCACTTTCTCGATACGTATTCTACAATCTCACTTTATATGATAATCCATTTCTTCTTTGATAGGTCAAAATAAGGCCAAAGAAATATATGGTACCCTGTAGTTATCAATATATCAAAATCCTCACAACTAGTTTGAATTTTTATAACTAGTGATTTATAATGACTGCAAAGAGCTATGATTGTTTTTAATACTTCCAGTAAATCTATACATTCAGTGATAAAAAGGTAATTTGTTTTTTTTTGGGTGGGGGTCAAGATAACTTATTTTACATTAGTTGGAATGTTAATACTAGAAATTGGGTATTGAAAATGTACAGAGAAACGCATATGAAGCTTACCCATTATAAAAACTAAAACCAATCAAGGGTTATTCTGGTATTGAAAAAAATAAAATGTTTTTTTTTCTCTTATTTTAACCCAAGCCTCAGAGGGGGTTTAGAGTTTTACCAACAAACATTAACACTCACCAGGCATGACACTTGGAGTCAGAAGTGATAGCCTACACATGGCCTCTTTCTGGATAAAAACATGATTCTGAAGGGTGAAGTCATCAAGATCACTAATATACTTGATTGAATCCAATAAAGATGAATGAGAGGGTGGATCTTCTGTCAGAGCAGCCTCCAGAACACTTGATAAGGCTTCTTTAAGCCCTGAAGAAGACCAGGAAGAATGACATTCTTCTAAAAGAGAATAAAGCCTGGATAACTCTACGTTACTTGATAATATCCATGGTTTATAAAGCTTGACTGTAGCTCCAAGTAAAACAGCAGCCCTGTATATCTCACCAAGGGCTAGAACAAATGTTTTGCCTGTTATTAAGACCACAAAAATTCAGATGTGGCAAAAGATATGTATTGATGAAGAAACTTGACCCAACACTTCAGACAAAAAAAATAAAATAAGGCCTAGTCTATTCAACCAGGAACTGTGATGACAGGTTTATCATCAGAATAGCCATGATAAAAAGGAAAATATGAAGTACCTTGATGCTCAGCCAATATCTGAGAGTGAATATTCTTTTGTAATGCCTGACTCCATATTAAAGAACCGTGCTTCATCTCTTGAGCACATGCAAAGATCATTTTAGACCATATCGAAACATAACTTGATTGATCTTCCAATGATCCTAGCGACAAAATATTCAGCATACTTTTTGTATGGTGTATTAGTTCTAATAGTGATCTAGTGTCACTCTCCACCTGAAAAATGAGAACAGCTCAATAACACTAATAATTGCACTAACATTTATTATCTTTTCTTTAGTATTCCACAAAGCTGACACAAAAAGAAAATGTATGTTGTACAGTTCATTATACTAAGAAGAAATCAATCAATAAGGTCAAGAAAAGGAACAGTTAAGCTAGATTTAATTTTCAAATGAAAAGAAGTGCAATCGGACTTTAATCTTTTTTAAAAGCACAATTTAAGAAAATTGCATCAATCATTGATCGATTAGAGAAATATAACTGTTTGATGCCAATATGATAAATACCCACAGCGTGAAGTACATAAGCCTTTATTTTTCATTTAAAAAAAGTTGCAAGACTACAGAGATAAATATCAGAATGATCTGGAAAGTGGCACTAGTTTTCACCAAAAGATTACTAACAATGCTGAACAATTTCTCCTTCAGAATTCGGACAGTACAGAATTCATAAGTATATCATATACTCCCTCTGTCCGGAATAATTGGCTCACTTTCTACTTTCGCCCATCCCACATAAAATGACACATTTTAATTCTTATCCAAAATGTTAATAAATACATTGTAAAATTCCTATAATATCCTTTTTAACTTCAACAATTTATTGACTGGACCCACCGTTTTTCCAAAATAACCTTACTTTTTCACAACTACTCTCTGTCACGTCAGCTTGCATAAAATACCGAGTCAAAAGTGTATGTGCCAATTATTTTGGGATGGAGGAAGTAATCAACTTATGTTTCTAGGAACAGATCACTCTTGTATCCCAGGGAGGTTTGCTATATTGAGAGAAAAAATCTACCACTTTTGCCGAAAGATCCTGCTACATCAACTCCAGTCATTTTGACATGTATAAAACAAAAACTGCAGTTTATGAAATATTTACGAAGTTAATGAGAACAAAATTTACACAAAGCTTCCAGCTACTGTAAAATGTTTTAGATACTCAGGAAAATAATTGATACCTGTAAAATTTTTCTCTCCAAATTGTATTCTGCCTGAAGAACATGAAACTTTGGCTTATGTAAAATTTCAACAAATTCATTGAGATTAACATCTCTGGATGTATGATTCCCCATATCATCTTCTCTGGTAATTTCATTCTCAGGGCTAAGCTCTTTACAAGCCTCCTAGTATTTGAGAGAAGATAAAATACTTTAGCTGAAAATTAGAGAGCATACTCAAATAAAAAGAAAAAACAGCATCCATACAACCTTCGGTACATATATTTAAAGTGGCTAGTGTGTTGTCAGAAATTTCAAATACCCCACGAGAATCAGAACTCATTGCTAGAGTGACAGCACCTGAAGCTAGTTTAAGCAGCCGAACTGGTCTAAGATATTTCTACTCTACTTTTTCCCCACTTAACAGATCCATTGACATAAGAAGTTCCATTTCTTTTGGTTCATTTGACAAGAAAAAATTTCAAGACCTCCATCTCAACTAGCCCGTAGAAATATAGTTGACAACATTAATCATAATCAACAAAGATATGCATTAGTATTGCAGCTGTCAGATGATTTCATTCATTTGAAGAGAAGTCATGTGCTGAATGAATTTTAAGTTTCCAATAAGAAAGCCAGAAATGAAGAAGAAAACACTCAACCTGAATTTCTGCAACAAGACTTGGGCCATTCTCATCCTCATCAGAAATAGCAGTGCTTTCAGTTTCCTGATAAAATAACGATATTTAGTTATGCTTAAGAAAAGATGACAAAAGATGTGTCTTCACCCATATTCAGAAGCATTCAAAAGTGATTTCTTCACAAGCTACACAATCTGCACTCAAATTCAAAATGGTAGAGCCTGGTAGATGTACCTTCAGGCTGATAAGATGAACTTTTGCTATGAAGTATAACTCCTCCTTTAGTTTGGAATAGAAGTCTAAACAACTTTGTATCTTTAGGTTGCCAGAACTTCTTTCATGTGCATTTTCATTGTCTGGAAATGGTTCCTCAATATGCGGTACACCGTGTGAGAAGGAATCCGTAAATTCCCATACATCATCAGCATCATCAGAACAATTTACCAGATTAGAAACAGCACTAGAGTCAGATTGATCCAATCCATTTACAACTGGGGTAAGCAGTGAACTGGAGGAAGAGATGTGCTCAGCTTGACTATACAAGTTTGAAATCAGATCATTGATCGAAGTTGATGAATTTGAAGTATGGACATGTCCCTTAGAAGAGGCTGGTTGAAGTATGTTGAAATCACCATTAGCATTCGAGGGACCATCAACTTCCTCTTCTTCATCACCAAAAATAGACAAGGGCAGGGCACCTTTGAGTTGATCCAATATTATCTCATTTTCCTACAATTTAAAGAACAAATTTGCAGTATCTAGAAATTTTCGAGCAAATGTTACAAACATCCGCATAATATAAAGCTTTAACATGAAAGCATTGATCACCAACCATAAAATCTCCCTAGAGCAAGACAAGTAAATAGACTTTATTTAAATTATCCTAAAGTGGAAATTTAGATTAGATAACTTCAGCTTACCTGTCGTACAGGTTCATTTTGAGCCCATGTTTCTGTGAACTCCCCAAAATCATCATTAGGTTCAGCACTTTGAATGACAAGGTCACTTTCCTGCAAATGCTGACCTTCGATCTGTTCACTTCTCAAGGGTGTATCATATGCATAATCGCCATGAACAGTTTCATCATTTCCATTTGCAGTTGGATTTATGTCAAATCCAACACTGATTTCAATTGGATCACTAAAATTTTTATTTTCTGGTAGAAATAGGTCAAATGATAGGTTATCCGCAGAAGAATGAACAACGTCTCCACTTAGGCCATTGAATCCCAACGATGATGCATTTATCTCAGGTATTTGATGCCCCTCGGAATCAGCCTTGCAGAACACAAGATGCAACATCAGGTTTTTTCAACTAAGTAGAAACACCTTGAGAAGAGTAAATTAATTCTTATTTGTCAATTGATAACAGCATAAATACATGCCATCTTTGGTAAATAACATTTAGAAGTCAGGTTTTGCATTATGTTTACACTAAAACCATGAGTCCACCCACAAGTATTTTCCATATTCAAGGTTAATTCAAACAAATACCATTCAAACATTTAGTGAGTTCTCATAAAAAAGCACTGACTATGCAAAAAGTATGATTTGAGGGTTAATAGTATAAAAAGCCACCTCTAACATTGTTCCAGAACCTCCATAAGCAGCTGCGAATTCCCCAAAATCTTCATCAGATTCAGCACTTTCAACGGCTATATGAGGATCCGGCATAGGCATATTTCCTGTCTGCTCACCATTTAAACATGTACTCCCAGCAAATTTATTATCAGCTGAGATACTGGACATGATACCAAATCCGATATCCGACCATTTTGTATTACTTGGAAATACACTTGACATGAAAAATGTATCACTCGATCCATTAGATGTAGTAAACAAATTGGTCGATGTGTCTGTGCCATTTCCAAGCTTAGACACAGCATTATCCCCTGAAATTTTCTCAACCACATTCCTGACCTTCAAAATTTTTTAAAAACAAATACACCAAATTTAGATCACTCAACAAAAGGTCTCTAGCAGCAGCAAATGGAAAAATATGTGTGCAGCAATCTACAACCAAACAAATTACATTCAAAATTATCAGGAGCATGTCCATGGTTGTACAGTAAACACCAACTTCTGTGGTCAAACCCAGCATTGTATTTTAATTTTGGAAGGAATAAAGTATACTAGCCAGATACTTGTCCTAATAACAAATAGATAGCTCCTGATAATAGAGATATTCACCCAGAAATTAGATAGTTCCTCACTACAATGAAATTGATACTAGAGGATATTAACACACACACAAAAATTCAACTACACAACAATATCCAGATGCATACCTTTTCTAAGCCCAAGCTAACTCGAGTCGGTGCATCCGCATCCTTGAACTCCCATTCATCATCATCATCATCATCATCATCATCATCATCACCAACACCATCTTGCTCATTGCCACCAGTACCATTAAAATTCACTGCCATATGCACCCCATAAGAGTATGATTTTGACTCCATATCACGTGATTTCAAATCAACTCCATCAAATATCGAACGACTGGCATCTTTCTCGATACCATTTGAACTAAACTGAAAATCGCCAATCTCATCTCTACTCTGCAGGCTATAATCACTCGAATTCGCATTAAAGTCAGAACTCCACCCACTAAAATCCAAGTCCAATGCATTCAAACCTGAGCTCATTCCATTTACCCCATTCTCATTCTTCCCCTGCACACTCCCACTTCTCGAAATCCTACCACTCTCCGATTCGCTCCTCTTATGCATCGAAGCCCCACTATTATTATACATACTAGTGATAGCATTGAAGTTGAAAGGAACTCCTGAACTGTCATTAATCTTGGAGTCCTTACCATCGGTATGGTTCGCAGCACCTGATCCCTCCACCTCCTCTTCTTTCTCTTCCTCAACCTCACCGAATATAGACAATGGGATCGCCCCTTTGAGCTTCACCCATCCACTGGACTGGGGCCCAGTGGAATTCCCAGATTCTGGTTGCAGAGGCAACGTATGCAAAGGGTTGACGGAGGAGGAATGTGTCGGCGGGGCGGTGGTGGAAGATGCAAGGGATCCGAGCGGGGTCCGGACGAAATCGCCCCATTCATCATCGGCATCGTCATCGAAGGTGGCGGTGGCGGTGGTGATTTGCGGTGGGGATTTGGTGGATGGATTGAAGGAAGCAAAAGTGAAGGCTCCGAATCCGTCGTCGTCCTCCTCCTCCGCCATATCTGCGGCAGATTTTCTGTTTCGGTTATTTTTGCTATTTGAGCCGGTGGTAAAATAGACCCGTAAGCGGGTTGTCTATTTTTGAATTTGGATGGGCATCAGTAAAATGATTAATGAGATAAATGGATAATGGGTAATAAGTTAAATGAGTATTTAAAAATTATGGGTTAATCGGGTTGGGTTTGTTGGTTCATCGCAGGTATATCCATATGGATAAACCCACGTGTTTCAACCCATATTGGTTTGTATATAAACTCATATGAGTCAATATATAAGTTGAAACCCGTAGGTTTACCCATATATTTTGTTATATAAATCCATATGGGTCACTATATGGGTTGAAACCCGCAGGTTTTACCCATATGGGTTGGTAGATAAATTCATATGAGTTCATACATGAGTTGAAACCCGCGGGTTTACTCATTTTTTACCCATGTGTTGAACATTTTTTTACTCGTGGGTTGGCAGGTTTCAACTCTACCCATATATGACCCGACCCATTTTTACACATTATAAAAATTAGTCAAAATGAATTATGTCCATATTTTTTAGTAACCCATTTTACTCAACTCATATTTGACCTGAATGCCCATTTGCGACTCCTATTTGAGCGGAACTAACTGTATTTCTCTGATCCCTTCTTCTCTTGGTGTGAAATTTGATTACATGCTTTTTGAGTACAGCAGCAATCAGAGCACCTTTTTTCCTTGAGGAGTTCGGGGTAAAATCACATTAGTCAACTCGTCGTTGACCAACTAATTTGCTACTCCTCCGCCCTAACTCTATTTGTACTGCAGTCATTATCACGCTGTTCAAAAGACATGTTTGACCGTTAATAAGTTTACCTACTTATAAAAACAACAAATAAAAAGTTGATATTTGGAAACTACTTGTTACGACGAATTGTACAATATCACACACGATAATATTATTGCTCATATATCCATTCAAATATATTGTCAATTTTTGATAGCGAATAGTGTGAAAAAGTAAAAGTGAAAATAGAATTAGTACAAAGGGAGTAGAGTAAAGGTGAATTTTTTTTTGCTCTTAGTGTTCCATCATTCATGCATCATGGGTTGACATAAAGGTAAATCACGACATCCAAAAGTCAAGCAGCACCATGGATTCGATTGATGAAGAGGTAAGTTATGATGTTCAATAGAACTTGAAGGTTTTATATAAATACTAATACTTCATATTTCATTCACCATTTTCATTCTGATATCCACCTGATTCATGAAACCTTCATCTCCCCCTCATACCATACGACGATGTTGGTTCCTTTTCTCTGTTCTTCTTTGCAAATGTTTTCCCTTTAAAATGATGTCGGAGCGGTTGGCGACACAATGAGCCAATGCCTTCGCCTGGTCTAGTGAGATTCTCTTCGCCGCAGGGGCGGAACCAGGGGGGCTGGTGCCTCCCCTAGGATCCGGTGGCCCGGGATTTAGCCCTAAGCGCCACCAGAATTCATGGATTCCGCCCCCCTAAAGTTGAAGTTGCAGTGGTGAGTTTCCCAGCGAGCTCTTCAAGAAGGAAGACATCTGATTTTTTTCTCTTACTAAACAGAACGACGTCATTTTGCCATAAGTAAAATGACGTCATTTTGTTAACTGATAGGCAAAAAAATGAGGGTCAATTGGGTTGAGCCCAATTAGCCCAATGCCCAAATGAAAAGCTGCATCAAAATGGGAGAAGTAACACTTTCGCCTTTCCATTCGGTTTAGCTAACGGGAGAAGACTCAATTTCGAAACCAAATTCATCCGCCCTCCGTCACTGCTCGCAGTCCGCCACCGCCACCGCTCGCCGCCTCACCATCCGCCACTGCAGTGCTCGCCGACGTCTCCGCCATTGCTCAGAGCCCTCGGACGCCGTCCGCCTCTGCCACTCCGCTGTGTATCCGCCGCGCGGACAAGACCTCAGCCAGCCAGCGCCCAGCGGCGACCACGTTCCGACTTCCGACCTAAATCAAGATATGATATCAGATTGTGAAATTGTGATATTGTGATATTGTGATATTGTGAAATTGTGATATTGCGACAGCGCTCCGACTTCCAGCGGTGAAATTGTGAATTGATATCAGATTTTCTAGTGTTTGTTTTTTTGAATCTGTATCCAATTTTTAAAATTTTAGTGTAATTCAGCGCCGGAAAAAAATTACCCATACAATTTAGCGTCCATAAATTTTTTTTTGCCAGTGTAAATCAGCCCCTCCTAGAATATTGTTCTCGTTCCGCCACTGCTTTGCCGACAACATTGTCATGATTCCAGTTCTTCTAATTCCGAAACTTCATATCGCCCATTATGGATTTTGGTTACAAAAGTTTAAATCTCAATGCTCGTTGGGAATTTGTTCAGTTTGTGATTGCGTCTTTATTTATGTTTGTATAATAAGCAATTTTGTGATATCTACACAATTGCTTTTCTTATATGTCAGAGAGCATTCTGAAACTTTGTTGCGCTATCACTTGAGTTCGTAAGGTGTAATTTTGCCACTCTTATGTTGAGAGATAGCAACTGAATTTGTGAAGATTTTGAGACGAGATAGTGTGGAGAGTTTGTAGTTAACCCGCTGAATTTTGTATGATATTATGTGTTTTTCTCCTCGTGAAGAGTCCGGAATAAATCAATTGTAATGGGATTTTGAGAGCGTGTATGCAGTGCATATGAATTTTTATTTTCATTTGTTGTCAGATGTTCATTTAGGAACTATATTTGTTTACTTATATGTTGCATTTATTAGTATTCAATGTGTATGATTTTTTTGCAGGAGCAGATCTAAACGTTAATTGGTAATACTTTTCAAGGAATAAAAAATTATTGAACATTGGACTCCATAAGATGTTTCAACATGAGAAGGATCCAAATGAAAATGACATTAAACTCGAGAAATTCAAAGATAATCCACCCTAGAAAATTGACAATTGATTCATTATATTAGAGACTGTTAGTCAATACAGATAGGAAAACTATTGTAACTATAAATTCTCTAATATAAGATTTGTGTTTGGTGAATAATGAATATACTTATGTTTAACCCAGTGTTTTTTTCATATCCTATAGTGGTATAGGTTTTAGTTTTACACTCATGTTTTTTATACCATATTATTTTCCTTTTTCTGTTGTAGAACTACCTTCAGGGTCTACACAAGTAATAAGGTTGATTATGTTGCCTTTAGAGTTTCTGATTGACCAGCATACGAGCACTTGTAATATTTATCATGTATCTTCCCTTTGTTCATATGTTTGATGGTCCTTCCTGCATATGAAACCGATAACATTTGCATGTTTTTAACCCTAAGTATACAATAATTCTACATTTGTGGCTTTTACGCCTGCAAGACTTTTTGTGATATTTGTTTTATTTAATCGGGGAAATTTGCTTTTGTGTTTGAAAATAACTACAGAATTTAATATAACCTGCAAGGTATTAACGCCGTGTTCTCCAGAGCTTATTTGTGATGTATAGTACTGAATTATATTGAATAGAACTAAAAATAAGTGTAATGAATATAGTTAAAATATAAATTAGTTAAACTAATTTTCATCAAAATTTAATTTTTGTTGAACATAACTTAACTTAATTGAACTTAAATGTATTGAAATGAATTGAACCACGGATGACATTTGGAGAATAGGGCCTAAATGTAGGTCTATATGAAAAATTGAAAAACAAAAAAATTATTTAACCTATGTTTAGTAGTATACTACTCCTTTCATCCCGCGATTATTGGCATGTTTACTTTTTCACTGTATTTAATGATCATTTTTTTACCATCAATGTCTCTAGTTACATATAACAATTCCGTATGAAAAATTAATTTATAGAAAATAGATGTTAAGATGAATCTAACAATATCTCACATGATATTTTTATTATAAATATATTACTCCCTCTGTACCAGCATAAGTTGCACTTTTACTATTTGACAATCAACATTGTTAAATTGTGACCACATATTTGAATAGATATATAAACAATAATACTATCACATGTGATATTATTGGATTCATCGTATTAAGTAGTTTCTAAATATCAATTTTTTGTTTGATGCTATTATGGATAGTCAAACATCTTAACGGTTAAGCATGTTTCTTGAATACCGTGAAAAAGATTTTATGCAGCTCATGCTGGGACGGAGGGAGTAATTTATATTTTGTGTCAAAATTCACAAAATTTGACTTTGAAAAAGTAAATATATCAATACTCGCGGGACGGAGGGAGTACAAGAAATACCAGTTGTAGACTAACACATGTATATGTTTTAACAAAAAAGAAACTATTAATAAGGTAACTAAAACACTACCTCCTGGTAAATTTTTGCTATTCATAAAAGGAATGGACAATTTTAAATCAAATGCGTGTTTTTATATATACAAAAAATGTTATAAAGTAATTACTACACAGTTTATATGACAGTTTTAAACTATCAAATTTTAGTCTCCTCTGTTCTATGTGTAACATATACTAGTTGTAGGGTAACATATGCATATATTAACAAAACTGAAATGATTCATAACTTAACTAATACACTACCTCCTAGCTGAGTTTCATAATTAATATCCACATTTTTTTAAAATCAAATGTGTGTTTTAATACAAACATTACATCATATAAGGTAAAAAATGCACAATCTATATGAAAATTTTCAACAGCATTTAGTTCATTTTGCTAATGTTTCACCACATGTTTTTTCACACGTTCACAACTAGTAAAATCCACACATTCACTGCTTTAGTGATTTCATTCATGTCCAAATTGTAAACTTGTAACCTCCCCCTGTAGCTCTGTCAAAACCCTTCTATCGTTCTCCCTTCCTCCCATCTCTAAAAAAAACCCTATTTTCTCTTCAATTTTCTTTTGCCCATCTTCCCATCATGAGAAGATAGGGAAACAATAATTTTTTAACTGATATTCTTTGAGTGTTTATGACATTGAATAAGTATTTATGTCCATACATTAGTATTGTTCTCCGACCTAATAGATTAAAACACTGGTGCAAAAAGGGCAATTAACGTTGCGAATGGGCGGGGTTTTTTTGTAAACCAACTCGGCACCACCGTCCATTATACATTATGATACTGCAACAAATTATCTCACTAAAGAAAGCCAGATGGATGGCTACATGCAACAATTGAATTACAGTTAGAATTAAGCCTTTGTGTTATGCATGGTAATAACATTTTAATTTAACTTCCTTATATGAAGCAATCAGTGGAAGTTGTGAGAAACTGCTACGATATGACACATTGTCCCGATATCGAAGCACCACCGAATATTGAGTCAATTTTGTAGCAATGTTTTAGTGCTAGCTATACCCTCCGTCCGATTGCAGTTTAGAGAGTGGAAATGCATTGCGTACTAAAATTATGCGTTACGATGGTTATTATTTTATCATAACATTATTTATATGGTTTTTTTAGAATTGGATATTTGTATATTAAGAAAACAATGTTTCCTTTGATCGAACCGGATTTCCGAAGTCTTAACCTATATCGGAATCATTTTATGTAATAATTTTGTGGACTTTTATTTGGCCAATGCTGGTTTTGAAATGGACATCGGATTTTGAACACGTAAATGATCTAAAATTGGAACATTGAGGAGGAAAGTACAACTCGGTCATGTTTCAAATTTCCAATTTTGTTACAGCGATCTTAAACTTATTACCTCGGCAATTGGAACCTATTTTTGCCTTTACTTAACATGGTGACTCACAATCAGAGTATTCTTAATACTGAATCCATTGACTTGTACACATTTGTCTTTTTCGACCACGTATTGTAACAACACCACAATGTATAAATATGACATTACAATCCCACATCAATCCTGAAATGAATAAAATTGGTTTACATTTTAAAAATTCTTGGGTATGTAATAGAGAAATTTTAATGGAGCACATAGATACAACGTGACATGTTCCGTGTCCGTGTCCTCATCATCACTTCTAGATGAAGAGACATGCCGAAATTAGGCTCCTCTTCTTCTTCACTTATAAAAGCAATCTTAAACCCTTTCTCCCGAAAGAAGTTTATTGCTCGGCCTTCAACTCTTTCACCTCTGTCTGTAGGGCTTCCATTTGGCGATTGACGCAAGAAAACATCTTCTCCCACTTCTACAAAAATCCTTTCTCGATTGCTTCACACAAACACGATAGAATTCAACATTTGAAAGATAAAACCACAGATAGTATAGAATGGTGTATGACTCAATACCTGCTCATGACGATGCCCCTATTTCTAAAGCTCTAGCCCTTTTTTCACCTCTAATTGTTGTTCCTGAACCAACTTCACCTTGTATTTGTATTTGAAACAGGTTGATTTCTATTTATCTGATTGGGTCTGGTTGGGTTGAAACGTATCAGTTTTTTCCATCAGTTAAGATCGTGTCGGGTCAGATTATTGTCAGGTCAGGTTGCTATCGTGTAATGTTTATATTCGAGTTAGGTTGGGTCTAGTTATTTTCTGGTAGGGTAACTGGAGTTATGTTCTGTTTGGATCATGTCAGTTATTTTTATATTCCATATTGGATTTGGGTATATTTTGAATTTGTTCACTTTAGATCGGGTTATAATGTTATTCAATTAAATTCGAGTTGGTTTAGATTATATTTCAATATTATTTTTTTACTTTGAAAAACTTTTAAAATGTATCTCAATATATACATATATTTATAATTTGACCTATGTTAATACCAAAATTTGTAGTAAGTTTAGCAATGATCCACACCAGCCCAATATACACCTGAACCTAGGTTAGGCAGGCATGCCTAGGGTCATGTCTGCTCTGACGCTCCGGTTAGCCATTGTTTCCATGTAGAAGCGTATCTGAATGAATAGTGAACTAATAGAAAAATCTTACCTCGTGTCACACACTTGTCCTCGTTATATGTGGTTTGATGGCTGACGGGACTGGAGTTGTCCCATCAGCGCACGTCAAAACCCCTTCCTATCTGCATCTGTGCCTAGGTAGCGTCCATGGGCAAGAAGGCTTTACCTTTTGCCATTTTCTCCGTATTGGGCCGTCAGGTTCATAATTATCAAGTCCCCCCAGCCAATGACCTGATTGGGTAAGTTATTCTGCAGGCCAGTGGCTGAGACGAAGCCTGCGTTTTTCTCGCAATTAACCCTGAGTTACTTAGGGAGCAGGTAGCCTCCCTGTGAGGTGCTTCATGATTTTCTTGGGAATTTTGGTGGTCTTTTTTGGTTTTCGAAACCGCCCACTAACATACAATCTCCTTTTCATTAATGCGCTCTTTGGATGTTACGTTACCTGTCTGAATGTCTGCCACATGTTCCTTTCTGACGATTTTCTGCACGCTGGATGCATAATTTTTGCTCTCTTCCAAAGCAGTTATAATTATTTTTTTGTCGCCCTATCCTTCGAGGAAATTAATTGCCCTGTCTGCTTTATCTTTTTTCCCCTTTTCGCCCGTTCGTATCCTTTATCGTTTTCTTTTTACCACTTTCTCTCTCTGCGATTCCCTCTGTGTATTTTTGCTCAGGTTTTTGGTTCTCTATCGACTTTGACCTTCTTCCAGGTACCCTTTCTGATTTTCCCTATCTTCATTCTTTCCATCATTTAATTTCATTACTATGGTTTCCACTGTCGGTCCTCCTAAGGCAGAATCATACTACGACACAACCAATCCTGAATTCTGGATGGTTCTTCATGTCATTGAGCCCATCTTTAAAACTCAAAAAACCACTTTCAATGACATCCGTGACCATATTCTGCTTCCTGGAGTCATCCAGGCAGTACTAGACATGCCTGCGAGTACGGTTGCAGTCTATCTTGAGACTGTAGAACAGTGTTGCCTCTGGTTTCCTCTTTCCCCCTTCTTTCAAGCCATTTTGCCTTCTACGAGCTAGGCCTAACTGATCTTCCCCCAAATTCTGTTCGGGTCATTTTAGGGTTTAAGGTCTTATGCCGCCTTCTCGTATCCAACCCTCTATCACCTTGTTTCGTGTTTTTTTGTCACTCTGCCATAATGCCCCTGGACTGGACTTTCTTGAAATTCTGGCAGGATGAGGTCAAACTATTGACTAATCTCCCCACCCATGTTGAGTGGAAGAGACGGTTCATTTTTCTGGACGAGGACCTCATCCTGGGCCCTGGTGAGAATGAGAGGGTCACTTATCCCTCCAGGTCGGAAAAGGGGCGGGGATCTCGTCTTACTGCTGTTGAAACTTTCCCCCTGCGACTATTCATCTCCCGTCTTGGGGTTGTGAGTGTCAGGTGAGACCACCTCCTACGTGATTCCACCCTTCGTGCCATTGGCCTGCCGTATTTCCCTGGAGGCATTTCTCATGGTGAGGGTCTCACCGATCTGAGCGGTATTCATTGTGCCTTCTTCACTGTTTTAGCTGGGTTATTAACTCTGCTGGTTTTTTTCATATCACTATTTTTTTACAACCTATTAATCCTTCTCATTTTTTGAAAAAATTTATGTGGCTGCTTTTCTTGGGGATCTGCTAAGGCTCCCTTGTCGGGCTGGAAGCAACCGTCCGACCTCCCACATCGATGACGCGGCTGGCGTCGTTGACCAACACGTTGAGGCAATCAATGTATCCGACACTGAAGTCAACAAGGATGAGCCTACTCTAAAGAGGGCCCGCCGCAAGCTACGGAGGAGAGGTGAAGACAGTGGAGCATGTCTCAGCCTGCCTCCCTGTGTCATCATTTTGGAGGAGGTCCCCGAGATGCGGGCCCCTAGCCTGTAGGGTCTTTCTTTGGCAACCCAGCCTATTTTAGCAATTTCTTTTTTGCCTTCCTTTGTGCATGACTCTTCCTCTCGGGGATCTGCACCAGGTCATTTGTGTATTACCTTTGCTCGGATGAAGCTGGTTTCCCAGGCCTTGCCCATTCCTCACTTTAATGCCTGGCTACATGAACGGTCCCTGAACGTCGCTGGCACCAATTCTTTAGCTGACCGGTCAGCCGCAGATGTTCTTGAGGTTTGTTTTCTCTCCTTATTTACTTTTTATTTATTTTTTCTTGTGCTTATTCATTTTTCCTTTCTTTTTCTAGCATTTCTGCTCCACTAGGGCCATGCATAAGGAAATAGACAACTTACAGGCAAAAAATGCCGAGCTAAAGCGCCGCCTGACCTCTCTGCATGCTCAAGCTCGTCGAGCCAAAGGGCTGGAGCAGGATATGGAGCTGGAAAAAGGGGTCACATGTTCTCTGTAGAGCTCCCTGGCCCGTGCCTAGGCCAGGATTGCTAACCTGAAAGCTTTCCAAGACTGGACCTTCACTCGGGGCTTCTTGAGCCTTTATTCCCGCGTGGTACAGAGCAATAAGGCATCCGAGTTGCTGAGCAGAACGTTGATGAGGGCCATTGACCTCTACTCTCGCACTGAAGATGAAGATCAACTACGGGTTGGGCTTGGTGATGCTTTTATTCCTTTCAGGGAATACAGCTTCACTGAGTACTTCTCGCAGCTGTACCTAGGAATCTCATTGGCTGAGCTGGATAACTGGACCCCCGACGGAATCCCCCCTGAGGCTGATGCGCATTCAACTAGTGGGACTCAGCAGCTCACCAAATACATAGAAATTCCTGCTGAAGAGATTGCTCAAGCTGCTGGCAGCTCCAAGAATGACCGCGAAGCCAGGGAGGTTAGTGCCATGGTCGCTGAGAAGGTTGAGAAGGAAGACGCCGCGACAAAGTCTTCAAGAAGATTTTTTTTATTTCTTATCATTTGCTTGTTCCCTTATTGAGGTATGAGACAGTATTTTCTTTACTATTGTTGCTGTTGTCTCTCTCTTTTTTTTAGAAAACTTTGAATGCTTATTTCCTTTCTTGACTTGGCCTGCAGCCGTGCTAGTCGTTAAGACACATTTTGGCCTGAACTGCGTTAGTTTATGTTTTTCTTTAACACTCACCGTGGCCAGAGTTACCATTACTTTTTATCCTTGAAACTCATCCTGCAGTCGTGCTGTCTGTTAAGGTCAGCGCTGCAGCTTCGACTTGCGTCTAGCTCACTTAACTCCGACATCGATCGCGATCGGAGTTTTGTGACCCTTGCCTTGTATAACCTGGCTTGCCATTGTGCTCGGTGTTAGGGCCAACATCTATAGTTTAACCTCAGTTATGCTTCTTCGGCTCTGGCTATGGCTGAAGATTCATTTTCCTCAGCCCTTTGAGATTCAGCCTGCACATTACGCTGACTGTTAGCGGCAACACGCCAAATTTAGCCTGAATCGGGTCTTTCTCCAGCGTTGGGAGCGGCCAGAGATTCATTTTCCTTAGCCCCTTTGAGATTTGGCCTGAATTTTTCACTAGCTATTGGCGCCAGCCCGACAACTTTAGCCTGAATAGGGAATTTCTCCGGCGCAGAGTTCGACTGGACATTCATTTTCCATAGCCCTTTTAAGATTTGACCTGCACTTTGTGCTGGCTATTTGCACCAGTGTGGCAACTTTAGCCTGAATCGGGCCTTTCTCCGGCGCTGAGTGTGGCCTGAGATTCATTTTCCTTATCCCCTTTAAGATTTGGTCTATACTTTACACTAGCTATTTGCGCCAGCAGAGTAAATTTAGCCTGAATCGGAACTTTCTCTGGCACTGGGTGCTGCCGAAGATTCATTTTCCTTATCCCCTTTGAGATTTGGCCTGCACTTTGCACTGGCTGTTTACGCAAACGCAAAAACTTTAGCCTAAATTGGGTTTTTCTTCGGAGCTGGGTGCGGCCGGAGATTCATTTTCCTTTGCTCCTTTGAGATTCGGCCTGCACTTTGCGCTAGCTGTTTGCGCCAGCGTGACAACTTTACCCTGAATTGGACCTTTCTCCGGTGCTGGGTGCGCCGAAGATTCATTTTCCTTAGCCCATTTGAGATTCAGCCTGCACTTTGAGCTGGATGTTTACGCCAGCATGACAACTTTAGCCTGAATCGGGCCTTGCTCCTGCGCTGGGTGCGGCTAGTGATTCATTTTCCTTAGCCCCTTCGAAATTTAGCCTGCATTTTGTGCTGGCTGTTTGTGCCAGCGCGACAAATTTACCCTAAATTGAGACTTTCTCCTGCGCTAGGTACGGCCGGAGATTCGTATTCCTTTTGATCCTGCACTTGTCACAAGCAACATACAAAAGAAGACGGGGACGCGGATTGGGATTTTCTCAAGATTATACCCTTTTTATAGGTTTTCAACAGGTTTAATCCTTTCAGGAATCCCGTCTCGCCTACCCGTCATATTAAACATCCCAAAAGTAGTTATTATGCACACATAAATTTACAATTACTTAAGCGTAATACCTTCTCAGGTTAGCTATATTCCAGATCATGGGAATTTGTCTTCCATCCATCGTCTCCATTTTGTAGTCTCCTTTTCCTAGTACCTCA
>JAULKM010000008.1:9592367-9604511 GCA_032355605.1 Rubia tinctorum
TCAAATCCATTTTACTCACCTCATTTATATCTCCAAAAACACCCAAATTTTACTTTAAAATTACTAATTTTAATATTAAAAGTTAAATAATATTTACATGAAAATATTATAAGTAAAACATGTACATTATGGATAAATAATAGTATATTATATGATAAATTAGTGTATACATAGCGGGTATAGTGGGGCGGGGTGGGCATGTATGAACTAATATTCATTCCCGACTCACTACCCATGGTGGGTACCAATTTCCATACCCATACCCGTACCACCCCCATGAAAACTACATCCATACCCGCCCCATTGGGGCGGATACGGGGCGGACCTCCACCAAAACCCGACCCACTGTCATCCCTGATGATAAGGCACTAGAGCTAAGGTCTATAAGACAAGGAAAAAATGGATAAGAAAAGGAGGCATTTTCATTGATCATAACTCAAGGAAGAAGGGGTTACAATGAGGAAATTTTGAAAGTAATGCCTAAGACAGAGAATTCTCATACATGGGGCCGTATGCTAGAATCTGTTGAGGGCGGTGGCCATGCTATTCCAAGCAACAACAATGTTTACATAAAGGAGTGAGCCAAAGAATTTCCTAACCCCCTTTGTCTTCATCACCCTGTTGGTACAGACCTCGAGCACAGAGGCATGCTGCTCGGTGGAACAGAGGCCCTCGAGCTTAGCATTCTCCTTAGACAAGGCCTGGATAGACTCCTCGGCCTTAGATAACTTCTCTTTGAGGCCATTCAACTTCCTTCAGAGGTCGGTCACTTCCACTTCATGGTCGGTGGAGGCCTTCTTCATAGCATCCTTGAGTGTCTCTACTTTAGGCTCGAGCTCCTTAAAATGGCTAGCGGCGGCCTTGAGCTCTTCAACTTGGCGCGCCTTTGTCAAGGGTCCTTGAAGGACGGAATCCATAGCTCCCATATCGAAACCACCTCCGGGTCCTCAGAAAGTTCAAAATTAAAGGGGCCCAATGTTATAAGAGAGTCTTCCCCAGCATCGGCCCCAGAAGAAACCTTGAAAACTTCCTAAGAAGGATTCTGGTCAAGGGTCCTCCATCTCTAAGAAGAAGAGGCAGGAGATAAAGACTCCTTGCGACCTCTCTTTGCCTAGTCCTTGAACTCAACCTCGATTAGAGTGGGGTGGGGTGGTCTGGGGTTAGTTTTTGTTTTAGGGAAGGGACCCTAGTTTAGCCCTCTAGAGAGGCACCAATCGTCTCCTCCTCCTGATCAAGCAAAAAGTCGTTGTTGAAATCCACTGAAAAGTAAAATAAAGAGAGTCGGGTGAAGATAAGAAATGCAAATATCGAGCAAAAGAATTAAGTGAAAAAATAAAAGAACCAAAATAATGTTGGCAAACATCTTTGTGGGAGTATGAGCCATCCCTCAAAAGGGTCTCGCCCTCTTTGGCAGTACATTTCCCAGAGGGACCCCTGACAAACGGTCTGTCATCCCGAGTTTAGGAAAAGACCCTCGAACATTAATCACCCTTGTTCTTCTTACTCTTCAATTTTTAGGGGCTCGCTCTGCCTCACTCAAGGCAAGCTTCCTCTTTACCTTTTTGGGCTTGCTATTTTTTGCCTCCCCTCATTTTCTTATCGGAGGATGCCATGGAAGGACCGATAGAAGGAGGGGTTTTAATCAGCATAGAGGACTGGTTGTATAGCCACCACTCGTATACCTCGGACGGTCATGTTTAATTGCTCCCCTATTTTCCATATCTCTTCCTAAAATCCAAGGACTCTACTAGCAACTTATTCATGTCTTTGACCTGACCCTTGGGAACACAATACTTACTTGAACGCTCGAGCTTCAACTTCAAGTTCCATTTACGGACCCAGTAACACTCGCCTCGCACTCGAATGTGTATATAGAAGGGTCATTCCACCCTTTCCAGTTGGAAGAGATATCGATGGGATGGGGGGAAGATTTGTTTCCAAGAGTAAAAATGTCTTCAGATTCGCCACTCCCCCGTTCACGATAGGCTTACTTCAAGATAAATAGTAGAGGGATCGAAAGGGTTCATACAAGGGTAAAATATTTAACTTGTAGCATTGTGTCATGAAGGCCATGAAATAGGTGACAACATTAGGATGAATCTGAGCTGGGTTAACCTGATGCCCTTCGAGGAGCTGAGAGAACAGATGGGGGAATGGGAAGTCTAGCCCAAACTTTAGATGTCGTTCGTAAATGGCACAACTCCCCGATTGTGGGTTACAGGGAGTCTCATCATCTCAAAGCGGATCCAACTTGAGGTCTAAGGGGACTTTTACCTCGGTTGAAAGGGTAGCGATTATCTTAGAAACTTCCTTGAAGGATCGGTAAGGGCTCTCAATGGTCATGGGTAAGGATCTCCCAACAAAATAATCTCCCCTCGTTGTTACGCTTAATGACAATGTCCTTTGGAGCCCATTTTCGTGACTCAACCCACTTCCAACGAAGACCCGGTTGCAGTGGAGGGCACCAGGCTAAAGTACCTACTGCTCCATCGCCAGAAAAACCTGACCCAGTGGCTGAAGTCAGGGCTACACCGGAATCCTGTAAATGGGATTTGGAAGATTCAATCTCTCTACCGGAGAAGAGCCCAAAGACGACTAGAAAATAAGTTGGGATCCCCCTTTGCCCCCCTCCGCCAATGGTGTTTACAACATTCTTAAAATACAAAAAAAACAAAGGAAAAATAGAGGGGAAAGGGGGACTTACTCTTAGCTTCTTGGTAGCTGGAAAAGGATTTTGACAGGATGTTGTGGCAACTCTGAGAGAGAAAGAGAATTCTAGGGACGTCTTGAAGAATATTTGAAGGAAAGTAAGTTACGTTCCCCAAAGACAACTTATATAGGAATTGGGGAGAAAGGTAATGATGACCTAGGGCTGTCAAAAAGAAGAGTGGGAGAACATGGGGGAGTGCGCCCGCTTGAGGGAATATTTCTCTTTATTAAATGCAATTGAAAGTGCAAGTGGCCTCCCCATTGGATATGACTCGCCCCGCTAGGATAGAGCGAGTAACGCGCTATATGTCTCTTGCACTACCACTCTTAGACCCCCTTTTATGCCAAAACATCGAGGCTTTACCTCCTCAAGTAAAAGAAAGCCAAAAGTTATCTCCATGAATCGATCGAACTTCGAAGGTCGAAGGTCGAAGGTCGAAGGTCGAAGGTCGAAGGTCGAAGGTCGAAGGTCATTCTCACGGTCGGTCGAAGGCCAGGGGGTCAACCCTTTGACTTTCTGGGGGATAATTGATAGTGTGTTATTAATAATGGGCTCAAATGTCCCTTGGCTCAAGTACATAATGTTACCTCAATGGTTAATACCTCTTGGTCAATGCCCATTGGATCAACCCACATAAGCAACCCTAGTACTTGCTCTACTAGGAAAAAACACTAGACCTACCTAATCTTACTCACTCCAAAGAGGTCATCATGTATAAGGTGGAAGGTAAAACTATTCACTCAATTCTGAACATACTACTCCTGACCTCTAAGAAAGAGTCTGACTTTACCATCAGAGTGTTTTCCCTTCAGAAACCTCCAGGAACTCTTTCTTGCAAATTCTTACTAGTAGAACTCACGACATATCCTCGGCTATTCCAAGACACGTCAACATTCTTAACTATATCTCTAGAGCTAGCTTGGGAATCATTGGCTAGTTGGACAATAACCCTAGTGTATCTAAGCTCACCTATGCCAAGGTTCTTGTAAAGGAAACAAAGGGATCACATTGATAGAGGCACCTAAATCAATCATAGCATTTTTCATTAATTTACCACCTAAAGAAATAGGGTTGAAAACATAAAGGGGTCATCTTACTTCTTATATATGTTCTTATGAGCTAAAGTGGCTATTCCCCCTATTTTCCATTGACCTACTATCTGAGTTGGTTTTATCCTTCTTTTAGTGCATACATTTTTCAAAAATTTAGCATAAGGGGAGGGAGCTTGTTTAATCACATCAAGAATTAGAATGCTAACCTCAACCTTCTCAAAGACTTTACGAATTTTCACTTCACTTGTTACCACCTTTGACCTTCCCTATAGAGCAATAGAAAACGGCGGCTGAGGGATCACATTTTCCTCGATGATGGGGAGCTTCTTGGAGGGATCCTCCTCAACAACTAACTCTTGTTTTTCAAGGCTGGTCTTGTTGTCTTCCACAATTAGGTCATCCTCTTGCACAATCTCCCTCTTGACCTCGCGTACCGCTTGCACGCTTCTCAACCTCAAGGCATTCACATTTCGTGGATTAACCTAAGGTTGGGACATTACTTTCCTGATTCCCTAGCCTCAATTCGGCTCACCAAAGTGGCAAGTTAACTGAATTGCACTTCAAGATTCTTAATACTCAAAAAGGCTCTAGTGCCGAGTTCCTCGATCTCTCTCCTTGTTCGCTCCACGAACACATCGCTCTTCTTTGCCAGTTGGAAATTGCATCTAGGATCTCCTCCCGGTCCAACTTGTACAAAGTGGCAATGTTATTGGAAGACCCTTCTCCCCTCGGGTAGGGTACCTCGATTGTACCCTTGGTTTTCCTTGTGCCACCCGAAACCAGGGTGATCACGGTATCGAGGATTGAAGGAATTTGTTGGGTCTTTCCTTTCTCCGCCTTGGTTCACTTGGAACCCTTGTTATTGCCCCCTTGCAAATTTCATATTTCCACTATTAAAGTCCAAAGCCTTCACTTCTTCAAAATATTCAACCACTTGCGGACTTGTATCGGTAGGATGATCAAGACTACAAATGCCACACACCTTCATTTGTTGAGATCTCCCCTTCATGAACTATTTCATCATGTAAGCAAGCGATTGGACTTGTTCCTCTAGCTTGGGAAAATGGGCAGGATCCTCTAAAGTCTTCACACGGGATCAGGTACCAAATTTTCTTATACCGTTGGTCATCTCCTAGAATAGTTCCATTGCATCCTTAGGGCTCTTATTCTCTATGGATCCATTGCACACCGCATTGACCATTCTCATATCTTTGTCAGAAAGTCCCTTGAAGAAATAGTACACCAAATCACCCTCTTTGAATGGATGGTAGGGGCAACTTGCCAACAATATCTTGAACCACTCTCAATTCTCGTAACGGGATTTGTTCGATAATTGCAAAATGTTAGAAAGCTGCTTCTTTAGACCTGGAGACTTAGAAGCTGGAAAGTACTTCTCAAGGAACCTCCACTTCATATCAATCCAAGAAGTGATGCAACCAAGTAGGAGGTAGTATTTGTAATCTTCCTCTGACACTCCCGGAGGCTTTATCTTGGTGAACACTAGGTGAAACTCCAACAAGTGATTGTTCGGGTCCTCATCGGCCATCCCATGGAAGGTGGATAGGCATTGGATCATCAACCCTAGCTCTTCTCCTTCTCTTTCTCCGACCACCTACTTTTTTTGGTAGGCAGTGTAAAGGTCCTAAGTTCGTGGCATGGGTATGTACCATAAACCAGAAACTAGACAATACAAAACTAGAGACAAACACTAGCAAATATATTAGGAGTGACCGGAATAGCTTTCACAAAGGCGCAACACCAAAAACCAACTAAAACTACCAAAAAAACCCCTAAAACAACAACACTAACTACTCAACCAACTAGCAATGCAAGTTAACAATTAAATATTTAAACTAGTATCCCCAACAGCAGCGCCAAAATTTGATCCGCACTCCGCTAAGTCGCTAGTAAATCAACAACCTTTTTTCACAGGACAGATAGAACTAACATGTGGATCGCTTCACAGAGATAAATATTTATATTGTTTCTCATGTTCTTACTACTAAAATACCAACGGGTAGATAGTGGCAGGTATGGGGTCATCCACAGAGATGCAAGGAATTTAAAGGTTAACTTCGCAAAGCCGCAATTGGGTCATCAATCTAATCACGTGTCAGGAATAGTTAATGTTGCAAACAAGGTTTTAGGGGGTTTTTATCTACCAACTACAAGTATGCAAGAACAAGTGAGTAAAAAATATAAAACTAGCACTTGGGGATATTAACATTACGTGGCTGGTAGTATATTTCGATCCTGGATTCAATCAAATACAAGATGCATAAAGCTATCCTAATACTTATGTCACATGGTGTGGTTTATAGTCAACACTTCCCCTTGTCTGTCACACAAAGGTGCTCTCGTTTTCTTCTATTGACACCGCCTCTGTCATTATGGAAGTTCAACAATGGTCCTGCCTATTGTACAGTTCTACTCATTCCCTGTAAAGAATTACGTCTCGGTCACTCCCCTATGAACGATTATCCCTTGGCCTATGGAGGAAAATGGATTGGAACCTTAAGGTGTCTCTAAGGTTGCGATGACATAGGTCGAATTACGCCAACCCTAGTTGCTACTTTTTTTTTCCTCCTATCGCAGGGCACTGTCCAGCCCTCACTGGCGAGTAGTCCAGTTCTTACGACCATACGGTCATCAGGGCGGTGCTAATGACCTACATGTATAAAATCACATGGTCTCAGACTTCTCATTCCTCATATTGCCCTAGATAACACTCCCGAGGGGACAAAAATAGTGCATCATACAACGAAAGTAGACTAAGGTGTATGCTAAAATAGTATATCAGTGATACATTTAACAAGAATGTAATATTCATACGCATTAAAGGATGGGAAGATCTTAGAATCTCACAAAATAACTACCAAGTAATGAATGCAAATTAAAATCCCCAAGCTAAACCACTACTCCCTAAGAATTGAACCCAATTGAGCCATCAGATTCAATTCCCTCGGGGAAACTAGAAGAATTAAACTAAGAGAGAAGGGTTATCACATCTCTCTACCTACTCTTAGGAAAAACTAGGAGAATTGAAAATAAACTATCCAAAACATTTTAACCCTAGTAGAAATGGGTCCTCTCATATAGTAGATAGAATTGGGCCTTAAAAGAGACCCGAAAAAAGGCAAGGTACACCCTAGCTGCAACCAAGCACAGGTCATGCAATAGCACGCGGCTCGTGCAATGGAGCACAGGCTGAAAGTTGGGCATGAATTCCCGGTCTTCTGAGTGCACGGTCGCGCATCTCTTCGCGGGCCTCCAGATGGAAGCACCTTATAAACGTTTGAATGGCAGGGGCCACTTACTGGAAGCTTTATTTCACCTTCTGAGCGACACGGTGCGTGCATAACTTTGCGGGCCGCTGGATGGGAATCGATTTTTGAGCAACTGATGGTGCGGTGCAAATATTCTTTTCATGTGGACTGGTCTTAAGATTTTGACTTCAAGGGGCACGAACCGCGCATAATGGCATGACTCATGTTGCATACTTAGCCACACAAGCTTGTTAAATGGCACGGGTCGTGTAGTTCCCTACAGCCCATACTAAGGCACTTTGGCAACATCCATTTTGGCTGGCACAGCCCATGTAGTATTACACGGCTATTCCAGTTCTTTACTTTTTGAGCTTCGACTCCTTTCTCTTTTAAGCTCGATTTCATCTACTACCATGTTTTGACTCGTGGCCTTCTGTCGCCTGCCGTCCTTGCGAATGGTCTTCTACTATCTATTATCATCCTTGTGAATGGCCTTCTACAATCTACGCTGAAGTACTTACGAGCAATCTAACAAATAAGCTTACAAAACAAGATCTAGATGCTCGTAAGGGTATAACATCCATTAGGTCTAAATAAGTCTACAAAACTGAGGATTTAGACAAGAATACCAACAATGGCTATCTAAACCCCTTGTAATGTAAACTCAACTAAACCTAGCAATCCATCAACCAAAACATAATAACAAATGTGCTAAATGCATTGGTTAACACATGATTTCAGATGCAGATCATATTTCATTAAGGGACTGCCAATTTCTAACATAAATTTTGTTTGTTGCGGATTGGTTGTAATAGGACAAAGAGAGTTATTGATGGACTTTCAACATGTAGCTGAATGGATTTGTCATTTCGCTCGTCGCTTTGGCAGTGTTAATGTTGTACAACATAGACAATGGAGGTTCAATACTAATAATATTTCAATTTTATATCAATGTTATGTATTTTAATAGTTTGTATCAAATATTTGTAATATAATCCGTATGTGATATCTATGGGTTCTTTCATGTGATTCCATTCCAAATTAATTGACCAACATTTGATTGTTGTATGACATTTAACTATTAGATGAGTCATCGAATACTAAATAACATGTAATGGTTATCAATAAACCATTGTTTATGTCATTAAATATATAATATGTATACTAATTTACGGAATGCTCTTTGATGAATAAGCAACGTCGCACAAGCCGGTATCACGACGACATGTAACCTACATTGCACAAACCGGTGTCAGTAAATTGTGTGTGTGATCGGCCTCTCAAAATGATATCATATTGGTCATAGTTACAATTCAGCATGCACACGACATGACTGCCTCACAGTGCGCAATGTCGGCTAAAAGCGCTTGCGATGTCATTGTCATTCCGACAGATGTTGACCTGAACGATGTCGCAGCAATGGTCACCAATTGTCTGCCTTTTTGTAGTTACCGACGTCAGTCACAATACATGCTGACGCCTGTCTAAAATCGAGGTAAAAAGTACTTTTTACTATGCCAATATTTACCTCGGTTTTTTGGGACTAAAAACTGCGGTAAAAATTTCTATAAAACATAGATAAAAGGTCATGTTTCTTGTAGTGCACCCAACACCACCGGTGCATCCGCTGCCAGCCACCATCACCTCCAAGCACCATCCACCATCACCTTCAGCCACAAGATTACAACGATCACCAAACCACCTTCACCCGAATCGAATTCAGAAATTAAAAAAATAGCAAAAATCCAGAAGTAGCTGAGAAATTACTCAATAACTAAACCCAGCAACAATCCTTTCTGCTATTCAACAAATGTCCAACTAGAGGTGTTGAGGGATAGGGTTGATGGTGATAGAGGAAATGATGACAGAGAATATAGGTAGATGATGATGGAGGAAATGGGTGGATGGAGAAATTGGTGTCCTATGGAGAAGGAGTAGCTGCATTTTATATTCAGAGACATGGGAAGGAGAAGGAAAACTGGAGAATGGGAGAAGGAGAGAATGAGAAGGAAAACTAGAGAAGGAGAGAAGGAAAGTTGCAGAGATGGGGATTTGGAGAATTGGAGAAAAGGAGAAGGGGTGTGGCTTAGGACAGGTAAAGAGGAAAGGGGGTTTTATTTCGAGGGTAAGTATTATGAACTTTATAGGTATCAAAATCTTTTGTATTGCTAAATTTTTTCTAAAATAGGAAATGTGTAAATTCAGTTGGGACATACATAAAAGGAAAGAGCGTGGGAGTGTATTTTTTAATGATACTTTATCTTATATTTGTATTAAAACAAAGTTTTGTTTTAGACAGACTAACCGTTAGACAAGATTATTTAATTGATCTAATTGATAGGGTGATTTGATATTTATTTTTATAGCACCGAGATTTCAGTAACTGTAAAGAACTTTTAAAATATGTCACAGTACATAAATAATTATATTTTAACGCTAAAAGTTATTGAAACAATATTTTTCATGGATCGTCACTCAGTCTAAGAGAAGTCTTCTTATATTATTGGGGGAAAAGGTTTGCCATACATTCAGAACGACCGAGAAACTACACACATCTTCTGAAACGGTCCGATCTGATCCAAAACTTGGGCAGATCCAATATTACTACATGCATGCAGCCATGGACATCTGTAGGCTTTCCATCTCGCCACGTAACCAGTCCTGCCTGCATCTTCCCCTCTACATTGTTCTTCCTTCTCTTTAAAAATCGTCCCCATTGTTGTTCAACCGCACCCAATTTGCAAACCATCAGAGATCAAACTCAGTTGCCAATGGCGCAATTTCCACCACAAAAGCAGGATACACAACCGGGAAAAGAGCATGTTATGGACCCAGCTCCACAGTTCTCAATCCCCGACTACAACCCTTCCAATATGCTTCAAGTACGTAGCATCATCAATGTCAATACCCATTGAAAATGAATGGTTTAAACCGTAAAAATCCTCTGATTTTGCAGGGTAAAGTAGCACTGATAACCGGCGGTGATTCAGGGATCGGGCGGGCGGTGGCGCACAGCTTTGTTCTAGAAGGCGCGACGGTAGCTTTCACGTTCGTGAAGGGCGCCGAGGACAGAGATGCAGCAGACTCCCTTGCGATGTTGAAGCAAGCCAAAGTCGGTGATGCGAAAGACCCGATTGCGATCCCAGCTGATTTAGGGTACGATGAGAACTGCAAACGCGTTGTCGAAGAAGTGGTCGGAAAGTTGGGTAGGATCGACATTCTAGTCAATAACGCGGCGGAGCAGTACGAAGCAACCTCCGTCGAGGAAATTGATGAACCCAGGCTCGAAAGGGTGTTCAGGACCAACATCTTTTCTTACTTCTTCATGGTCAGGTAAAATTTAGAAGTTCACTACTCTAATATGATATCAGAGCCAGAGAAGTTTATAGATGTGACTCTGATATCAAAGAGCCCGAAGTTTACTGACTTTAGTATGATATCGGAGCCCCACAGCTCGAAGTTCATGACTCTAGCTAATATGATATCCGTGCCCCCGTGGCTGACAACTTTACAAATATGTGAGTTTGTTTGGTTTAGGTGTGGTCTGAAATTGTTGCAGGCATTCGTTGAAGCATATGAAGGAAGGGAGTTGCATAATCAACACTACATCGGTTAATGCATACAAGGGACATGCTAAGCTGCTTGAGTACACATCTACGAAAGGGGCGATTGTTGCGTTCACTCGGGCGCTTTCTCTGCACTTGGCAGAGAAGAAAATCCGGGTGAATGGCGTGGCCCCTGGCCCGATCTGGACGCCTCTGATTCCGGCTTCCTTCACCGAGGAGGAGGTTAAGAGCTTTGGGAGTGAAGTGCCCATGAAAAGGGCTGGTCAGCCTAATGAAGTTGCTCCTTGTTATGTCTTTCTTGCCTCCGACCAGTGCTCTTCCTACATGAGTGGCCAGGTCCTTCATCCCAATGGTAGGCCGATAACTTTATCTTTAAATCAAGTGTCTTGTTGTATGATCATCTCAAAAACAATTGGCCTTTTCTGGGCAGGTGGAGCTGTGGTGAATGCTTGATGGATAGGCATCGTATTTGGGATTTTAAGTGCAGTGGGAATAATAGTGTGTGTGTGTGTGTTTATCACGCACAGTTGAGGACTTGAGGACTTGAATGGTTCATCTTGTAATGTAACTTTTGCTTTCTTGTAACAGAGGAGCTGTGTTTCATAAAATGTTTGCTCATGTTTCTCCGTCTTTCTAATATAAGTGATAAATATGAGTAGTGATAAAGAGGGTGAAAATTTACTAATTGAGAGAGCGAAATTTACTATGAAATCATACAGTTACTAGTGTGGCAATAATGAAAAGACAAATATATCCCTAATTAGTTGTACTTTCCTTAGAAGTTAGATTATTGATTTAATCATTTTACTGGCATCCACTATGAATTTCGGTTTGAATTTTCACTCTACTTGTCATTACTCTTCTACTATTTACTACAAAAAACAACAACGTACAACGTTAATTGCCACAACTATTTTACCATCGTAATAAGCAGATCATCAACTGGAGGTTCCATCAGAGAGCAAGGAATAATCAAATTTCAGAAACTACTATCCTTTACCAGGGAATACATTTGAGGTTAAAGCTCAGACGCAAACGATAATGAAAACTGCAAATTTCCTTTACTAGAGGAGTCTGGGACTCGAACTCATTCAGATGCAGGGGTGCATGAAAAAGAAAAAGGGAAATATTTATTTAAATAAAACATGAAAATATACTTTACAAGTGATGGTATTAAGGTTCAACTTGTGAGGCGATTCATGACCCTCACTCAGGGAAAGAATTACAGTACTCGACAAAAAGTAAGCTTGGCGAACTAGTGATAGGACAATCATCATACAACAGATACTAAACATACTACTTTTTTTCCCTGTAGTGTTTGGTGGTTTGACAAGTGAAAATGCCAAAAATCAATCAAAAGGTCGATGAAATGCTAAAAGCCAAAAACAGGGACGGTATGATTCGTACTTTTCGTCCATTAATGGAATCAGGAAGAAGAACTGAAGGAAATTTCCATGCCTTTTCCACCAATTCCAGCAATCAAACATTGGAATCCACACGACTCTAAGTCTGCAATTACTTTATCAACAACTGTTCCTGATAGTACTGCA
>JAULKM010000008.1:9604611-9616045 GCA_032355605.1 Rubia tinctorum
TGCTTTGGATTCCAAAGGCACACGGACACACAAGTTCTGCTAATTCCGATCACTTCCCATCTTTTGATAAATATATTTTTTAGTGTAATAAACTCCACTCAAGCGTGAATATTTTTTATTCTTTTCTGAATATTTTTGTAGTTATATTTTCCAAAATTCATCAAATTCCTACGACCCTAAACGAGTTTGTTCGAGTTCAAATCGTTTAAATATTTCGAACTCGGTTCGATTCGATTGAATCTGTAAAATCATGACTCATCTCGAGCTCGAACGAAATTAAATTAGTTCGAGATCGAAATCAAGCCATGAATAAATATATTATAATATTTACATTATATTATAATATTTATATTTAATAATAAATAAATAAATATACAGTATGTTGGATCTATAAACTCGACGAGATTAACGAACACTATTATAGTTGGGTTCAAGCTCGAGCTCGAATGATGTACGAGATCGAATGCTGTACGAGCTCGAATGCTGTACGAGGTCGAATGCTGTATGAGCTCAAATGCTGTACGAGCTCGATCTCAATCTCGAATGTTGTACAAGCTCGAGCTCGAATGCTCTACGAGCTCGATCTCAAGCTCGAATGTTGTACGAGCTCGAGCTTGAATGGTGTACGAGCTCGAATGATGTACGAGCTCGAATGCTGTACGACCTCGAATGTTGTACGAGCTCAATCAAAGCTCGAATGCAGTACGAGCTCAATTAAAGCTCGAATATTGTACGAGCTCGAATAATGTACGAGATCGAATATTTTACGAACTCGAATGTTGTACGAGCTCAATCAAATCTCGAATGTTGTACGAGTTCAATCAAATCTCGAATATTGTACGAGTTCGATCAAAGGTCTTAGTTTCACTCGAGTCCGACCTCGAATGAAGATTTGAGAGATACGATCGAACTTGAGCCAAGCTCGAGATATTTTAAACGAGTTGAGCTGAAACTAAGAGTTTTTCGATCTCGGTCCGACTCGACAACTCGGGCCTGGAACACGACCCGATAGCTCATATCAAAAGTTCAAAATATGACTAACCCTAACTCATAACCCGTCTCTAGTAACTCAAGGTTGAAACCCAGATCGACTAACTCGAGGCAGGGATAGAAGAATAGAGGAAGAAAATATTGAATGATAACTTATTAGGTTAATTACATAATGACCCATTGGATAATGACTTATTAGATAATATATTTTAACTCATTGAGTCATGTGCGGTATTAAATGGGTTATGTATTTAATGACCCAATCCAATATGATCCAACCCATTATGACCCATTAATAAATAGGTTAAATTAATAATGACTCATTGAATAATAAGTTAATTGGGTTTGGATAATGGGTTATCCAATTAACCCATTTGACGGACCTACACAAACCCAACATAAAATTAATACACCTCTGTGAGCACATTGTGTTCCTTCGTCTTACACAAGAACATCGCAGATCCACGACCACAAATTTCCACCATCGAACCATTATCAAGCTTGACTGAGCCTTTCACTCCTTCATCGAGAGATGTAAACATCCCGGGAGCCTGTCATGTGATTACTAGCTCCGGTGTCAAGATACCACACCCCTCTCTTGCAGAAAATGGAGAAAATTCCATGAAAAGTGCTACAATGTCACCTGATGGATGCAAATGGTGAGAACGCATTTTGAGAATGCGTCATCTACCTTTTTTTAAAAATAAAAATGAGCTGGAGAAGACGCATTTTTGAAATGCGTCTTCCTCATTTTCCTTTTTTTTGTCACATTTTCATCCTCGACTTCAGCGTTTCATGCAATTTTCTTTCTTTTTTACAAAAATTCGAAGACGCATTTTCAAAATGCGTTTTCATCAAAAAAAATTGGATAATATTGAAGACGCATTACTGAAATGCGTCTTCTACGTGGGTATTATCAGATGAACAGAGCACCTTCTTCGTCATTTCTCACTTTCTTCCTTGGCTTTTCCTGCTAATTTCTCCCCCTTCTCTTCACTTCTTCCTTTTTTTATTGAGCCGGCCAGCTCGTTCTCAGTTCTGGATGGTACCGGCCGGTGAATTTCTACTCCATTTTCGTGGCCGAATATCCAAGAACAGAAGGTTTGAGTAATTTGTCGATCTGCCTTGTTTTTGGTGTTTATTTGCTTGAATTGTCACTCTTGACTGATCTTGTTGTGTGGCTGTAGTGTTGTATTTGGTCCGCATTCTTCTGCTCTGGGAGGAAACTGGTTCATGTGCTGCTCGTCGTCCTCACGCACCAACCTGTCAACTACGTGTGGCCTTCACACACCACCCTTGCAGCCGCACATGAATTGCACACGCCACCGCTGATGGAGGCGTCTGGACGGAGATTCCACGAGTTGTTTTTATGTATTCTTTTTTATTGGCATTACGTTCTATGAATAATAATAGCTGAAGAGAAAGTTGTGGAATACATTGTATGTATTGTATGAAATGGATTGAAAATTTTATTTTTGTTGTAGTGATAATTGAAGAATCTTCTCAGCAATATATATTGTATGAGGAACAAAATTAATTGAAGAGAAATTTCGGAAATAAATCGTATGTGTTGTATCAAATATATTGGAGTTTAAATTGTCTGGCCAGAGATTGCTCGAGTTGTTTCTGGGTATTGTTTTTTTATTGGCATTGCATTGTGTGAAGAACGAAAATATTTGAAGAGAAATTTGTGGAATACATTGTATGTATTGTAGGAAATGGACTGGGAATGTTATTTTTGTTGTAGTGATAATTGAAGAATATTTTTAGTAATTGATTGTATGTATAACGAAAATATTTAAAGGAAATTTCTGAAATACATTCTATATGTTGTATGAAATTTGTTGGAGTTTAAATTTGTTGTTTGGATAATAGAAAATTGTTTGAGTAATACTCTGAAACATATTGTATGAAAATAATTATTTGGTATCTAAAAATGTATGCAAAATTATATAGTGTTATTATTGGATATTATTTTTAAAAAATTGGACTTAATATGATCTGTGCATAAGTATTGTGCATTTAAAAATGATGTCGATGGTTTGAAAGTCGTTATGGATATCAATGAACTTATGTTGTTGAATGTTAATATTTGTGTGAAATGTATAGTGATTGTTATTGCCGTTTGGATATCTTGTTCTGATGTACTTATATTTTTATTTGTACTGGCGTAGGAAAAATTTGTGGTGCGATATCAAGGAATTTTTATCGTTCTATGAAGGTACACATCTTCTTTGTTGAAGATATGTTTTATTTGAAGGAGTCTTGATTTAGACATATTTGATGAATAATTGTTGTTGTAATATGGAATATGTTTATGTAATGCATCGATCTCTTGTGAATGAGTTTGTACTGTTTTTGATTATGCGCATGTGAAAATTTTGTTTTACTATGATGTTCCACAGGCTGAATCATTGAATGGTAATCTACGATGTTGAATGATAATCTTCTTTTGCGAAGGTAATTATTTGTTTTATACTACTACATTGCAGTTGTACGATGAATTTGTTGTTGTATTTGTATAGAGGGGGTTTGATTAAGTATGATGTGAATGTGGGTGTGTACTATGATCCTCCCGTAGCTAAGAAACATGTGACCGTAAAGCGGAGGTTAAGCCACTCTCAATTAGTTGATTTAATTATTAAACGGCTTGGCATTAAATGTGAGGGCTTCTTCTGAGAATCTTTTATCGTTGTCCTGAGATGATTGGTTGTTGTATATATTATCGATGTTATGATGTGGAAGATGATGAGTCGATGAAGACCTTCTTCGATACTGTTGATGGAATGTCCCTGTCGGCAGCGGATCTTTACATTAAGCTGGAGAGGATTGAGACCAACTTTGAACGACTGGGTGATTTTGGGCCGGGCACATTCATGTCGTTGTTGAGCAATGTTCAGAACACTACCTCATCAACATGCCCTCCCTTTCCAACACCTGATTATTGCCAAGGTTTTGGAGAATCTTATGTTGTTGGTGAGTCGAGTCAACCTACAGCGTATGTCCAGGAAGGTTGCTCCCATGAACCTTTGTGATCAGGCATATCACACTGCCACCTTCGTATCACAATACAGTGTCGGTTTCATGCCTGTCAGAGATCCTTCATTATGGTAACCCGAGAACTAGAGGTTGGTCCCAGATATCGAGAAGTTTCACAATAGAAGATGCGGCCAATTTTCGAAGAGAAGGATAAAGAATCAGATAGACGAGAGACTCCCCGGTGATCGCAGAGGTGTGTGTGGCCGGCGTCCTTCATAGTGTACTATTTGTAGTACTGAGTTTCTTTTGATGTGATGTTCTGACTTTTTCTCGAAATCAATAGTTATCAATGTTATGGAACTGTGTATTTCGTGACACTTGAACTTTGAGCAATATCACATTATGTGCATTTACTATATTGTGACCTTTTATGTTTTGTTACATTACCATCACAATTCATTGATTTAACTATTGATATGAATTATTTTCTGCTGCAACCATATTCTGCCATTCCGCAATATGTGTTTCACTAACTGGTGGCGCATTTTTCATTTTATTCAGTGATACACCATGGATCATCCTGAACCGATCGAAGAGGATTTTCTCTATCTACACATGGAGCATCGTGCAAAGCGATATACAATGGTAACTTGGAGGATACGGCCTTGCAGGTCAGACGTTGTGATGGGGCCTGTTGGGATGTTGAGATCCCCGAGGGTGTCCTGCGTTAGGTTCGTGAGGTAGGCTTTCAGGGCCTCATCGATTCAGTGTCAATCCAGATTTACCATTCTCTTATCACAGCGTTGGTTGAGTGCTGGAGAACTAAGACCCACACATTCCATCTTCCAGTGGGCGAGGCAACTGTCACGTTGTAGTATGTGGGTGTGATTTGGGGTCTACCAATGGATGGTATGGCCGTCACAGGTCAGGACAGGAGAAGGCAGGCGGTTTAATGACAGACCGTATGCACCGACTTCTTAGGGGAAACACCCCCCCCCCCCCCCTTGGATTCCATCAAGGGGGTCGTATAAAAGCCTCTTGGTTGGGTGATGTGCTGCACAGTCCACTATATATGCATCCCACGGACGTTGATTGTCAGCAGCGGGAAAGGGTATTCATTCTACTCTTGCTTTGTGGAATGCTCATGTCCGACACTTTGAGATATCAGATCCCTCTCATGTACTTGTCCCCGATCATGGACTTAGATGTGGCTCATCAGTTTAGTTGGGGGAGTGCCATTCTGGCACACTTGTACAGGAGCTTATGTGACACCGCAATTCCCTAGACGAAATCCATATCCGGACCAGTTGTCCTCCTACTAATAAAAATTGGTTCAACAACTCCTTCTTAGTGTTTCACATTTTCATATTCATGGCTGACGTTATATTTTCATACCTTTTTCCTGCTAGTTGTGGGTGTGGGAGAGAATACTGAGCATTCGTCCCGTCGGATGACTTTCACTGACCAACAATATGAGTGTTGTTGGGTCCATGTTTGTATTCAATAAGTGAAAGCTAAGTAATCACAACCTTTTGCTAACAAAGGATGACAAATGCTCTTCACCCCGTCATGCACAGGTGGAAAGCCTAGTATGATTGTTCATGATCACCGGTGCCTGTGCTCAAACTGTACCGTGATCAGCTGACAATTCACGACGACACAAGGTATACGATAGTTTGGTATCCATTATAACGGTGGTTTCAAAATTTATTGAATTTCATATTGTTTAAAAATTATTCTTTTTTTGGTAGTTCATTTGGCAGCCATACCATGAACATCTTCTGCAACATCTGCCGCCATATTGTACAGCCGGTAGGAACAACTGGCTATTGACTGTCGACCTCATTTGCTGCCACATGGTCGAGGGTCATCATGTTCACCGCTTGCTCAGACAGTTCGACTACATCCAACTAATACCTATGCAATTGGTGCCGAAGGAGGTACAAAAGCTTCTACATTCAAGAGACCGTCGGGGGAGGTCAAATGTGGATTGACGAATTGTACTGAACACACATGTTCAGGCGTGGGAGCAGCGGGCAGCCTACATAGCCCATATCCTCGGCATAGCAGATCCATATACACCGGATCGGGAATACATGGAGTGGTTGCTCCGTAGCACCGTGACAATGATTGACCGGCCAGGAAGGCCCCCAGCGGTTAACGAGGGGTTTTATGGAGATGGGGCAACCATGGAGTACATGGTATTTATTAGTTTTGTCCGATAACATTTAATTAATACCGAAAATTTATGCATTTCGTTTTATCTAACATGTTCAACTCATTTATGCAGATGCAGGTTATGTCTAGGATGAGCCTCGGTTAAATGATACTAGGTTATTCAATAAATGATTAATTCATATATTCATTGGAAAATATATACATGTGTATATATACATGTATATACATACATATATATATGTATTGAATTAAATAAATTAAAATTAGAAGACGCATTTTGAGAATGCAACCTCTTCATTTATATTTGTTTTTAAAAAAATCGGAATAATTAATTAAAAAATTAAATTCAAGTCGAAAACACATTACTGAAATGCATCTTCTCAATTTTTCATTTTTTTCTTAGGTTTTCATGTAACAAAAAATCAAAAAATATATATATTTCCACTCCAGCTAGCCCTTTGCTTCCACTCCAGCTAGCTGCCCTATTAAGCATCCAATTCTGGTCAAATCACCCCCAAAAATAAAGCACTCTGAGTACACATCTACGAAAGGAGCAATTGTTGCGTTTACTCAGGCGCTTTCTCTGCACTTGGCGGAGAAGAAAATCAGGGTGAACGGCGTGGCCCCCGGCCCGATCTGGACGCCTCTGATTCCGGCTTCCTTCACTGAGGAGGTTAAGAGCTTTGGGAGTGAAGTGCCCATGAAAAGGGCTGGTCAGCCTAAAGAAGTTGCTCCTTGTTATGTCTTTCTTGCCTCTGATCAGTGCTCTTCCTACATGAGTGGCCAGGTCCTTCATCCCAACGGTAGGCCTATAACTTTATCTCTAAATTAAGTTTCTTGTGGTATCATCTCGAAACAATTTGGGCTTTTTTGCGCAGGTGGAGCTGTGGTGAATGCTTGATGGATATGCATCTTATTTGGGATTTTAAGTGCAGTGGGCATAATAGTGTGCGTTTGTTAATCACAGAAAGTTGAGGGTTCATCTTGTAATGTAACCTTTGCTTTCTTGTAACAGGGAGCTGTGTTTCACAAAATGTTTGCTCAGGTCTTCTACTATTTACTACAAAAACAACGTTAATTGCCACAACTATTTTATACTATCATAATAAGCAGATCATTAACTGGAGGTTCCATCAGAGAGTAGGGAGTAATCAAATTTCAGAAACAACTATCCTTCACCAGGGATACATTTGAGGTTAAAGCTCAGACGCAAACGATAATGAAAACTGCACATTTCATTTACTGGGAGTCTGGGACTTAACTCATTCAGATTCAGTGGTATATGAAAAAGAAAAAGGGAAATATTTATTTAAATAAAACATGCAAATATACTTTACAAGTGATGGTACTGAGGTTCAACTTGTGAGGCGATTCATTACCCTCATTCAGGGAAAGAATTGCAGTACTTGACAAAAAGTAAGCTTGGCGAACTAGTCATAGGACAATCATCACACAACAGATGCTAAACATACAACTTTTTTTTTTCTGTAGTGCTTGGTGGTTTGACAAGTGAACATGCCAAAAATGCTAAAAGCCAAACACCTCTATACCAGACCAGAACATTTATACTACAGTACCAACTAGGGAAGCAAGAATTTGCATGCTAACCCTTTAAAGTAAAAGGAACTGATATTACCAACCATCAGTAGCTATGCTTCAAAAACAGGGGCGTATGATTCGTACTTTTCGTCCGTTAATGGAATCAGGAAGAAGAAGAACTGAAGGAAACTTCCATGCCTTTCCCACCAATTCCAGCAATCAAACATTGGAATCCACACGACTCTAAGTCTGCAATTACTTTATCAACAACTGTTCCGGAGAGTACTGCATTTTTAGTTAAGGAAGCTGCACAAGGATACAAATCAAGCATTGCCAACACAAAGAACAAAAAATCAATAGATCAAAATTCAACACAGAATTCCCAGCTCAAAATAATCAATTACATACTTGAACAAGTTAAGATCATCTGAATGCCATTAACAACAAATTTACTATCTAAATAAGTGATACTAAAAAGATTTTAGCATGAAAATAAGCCAAATTAAGTCTACAAAAATCTATCGAATGGGAAAGTCAACGATTTCAGATAGCTGGGCTACTTATATATCGAAACCAGACCCCCCAACTTTCTTGGTTGATCATTTATTTAGAGAATCCATCTTCTCTTTGGGTTTTTTCCATGTATAGTCTTATCCTACATCCTTTATCCAATACGCAGGCAGTAGACTACAGAAGTTTGCACTCTCATCTAATCAAAGGTTAACTACACGCATTTTGTCTTTCACAACCTAATTTTAGAGACACTGAGACAGCATTGGAAGCTACATTACTGAAGTTGTTTTTGTCTCTCTATGAGTTGCATTTCTATATAACACCAAGCCTTTAACAACCAGTTGAATTAAAAAACACAGAAATGGCTTTTAGACACATGCAGCTCAACAAAGCAAATATGCAAACAAAACGTTCAGATCAATGAAGAAAGGATACACGTCAGTAGCAGTGTCAGCACGCATCCTCCTCCACCAGCTCCTGTCAACTTAGAAGCTAATTTGTATTTTAGTGTGACAAGGAGCACAGTCTCTATGGTAGCATGGCTAACTCCCATACACTGAAGCAAACCCTGATTCATTTCCATTAATTCCTCTATTTTCTCTTCTTTCTCAGTTATAGCAAGATCATTAGCAACTGGGGACTGGATAATGATAGCCATTTCGCTACTAATGGAATCAACAGCATCAAATACTGAAACCATAGCACTTTGATGCCTCATGGTCCTTTCTGAAACACCAGCAACCAATGCTTTTGTATTCCTCCCCACTTTTGTATTGGTTATTAGCATCTTTAAAGGCATATTTGTCTTAATCCGTGTTAGTTGACCTGATTTAAACTTGATCATGTTACCTGAACACCATCAACAGCACACTTAAGAAAATATGTGAGGCCATTCTTGGAATCATTTGAGAATAGAGAACATAGTCTAAATGGAAATAAAATTCCCTATGTTAAAAACCTATTAAAGATGAGAGTACGATGATTAATCGATTAAAAAATTCATAAGAAACATTATAAAAAATCTTCGACCAAACCGATAGATTTATACTAAAATCACTGAAACTTGTTTCACTACCAAAAGGAAAATTGCAGAAATAAATTTCTGCCTTGATCCACAATACTTCTAAAAAAAGGTTATCACTTTCTAAAATTAATCAGGAAGAAAATCCACACATTGTCACTATAGACTATTCCTTCACACATATACATCGTTTTATAACTTAAAGTCATGGAATCTAACATTTAAGATCATTCCCAGCCAGAGTTTTCATTGCATACCAATCTTATAAGCATAAATTTGTCACTGTCTTTTTGGTACATGTTAAAGAAGTTTGATATATTGTTTGAAGTAGAAACAGAAGCTTCATTCAGTTTTGGTGATACATACCATATGTGCTTACTGTGTTGTCGATACCAGATGGCCTCCCATGTATAATTTTCTCGCCCTCATAGGCCCACTTGTTCACCAACTCCAGCTCCATCTCTCCAAACACCTGCCACCCTTGGTGGCTGAAATCAAGTTTAGTTGAGTCCGAAACACCAAGAAGAGCAGCAGACAGAGCAACGCAGAGGGCAGCAGATGAGCCCAAGCCAGATCCAAGTGGTAGCTCAGAAGTTATAGTCAATTTTGCTGGTTTAAACCTGATGACCGAGCAAGATACGAGAACATCTAAAAATTTGAAAAAAGACAAAACAAATAAAGAATGGAGAAAAGAAAATTGCATCTCAAGTTATGTCGGACCCATGGATAGAGAGGTAGAGCCAAAGGAATGCTGAAACACCAGAAGCAAGTCCTATTTTAGCCTCCGGGATGCTCTGCTCTTCAACTAGAGCGGCAATCGCTTTTGTTACCTCTAGAGAGCACGAAGTTGGTGAGGAAGCATTTGGAGTAGCCAATCCAGGAATAGCTTCTTGAATTCTTCCAACTGTCCAGGAAAACTCCAAATCCATATCCTTGAGCTGGAGTTTTAGTGTATCGTCGTTATCTACTCCCAAAAGCATTTAAGATGTTTTCAAAATGAGGAGTATAGCCAATGATAAGAAGATAAAAGCTCTGGCATCAAATAGCATCCATAATGTTTGCAAATAGGGGATCTAGGTAAATGATTCCTTCTACAGATTCAAACATAGCTAATCAGCTGTCAGATTAGCTTAAAATCACAGCTCAATTTGAAACCAATGAGCTGGCATACAAGATCATAGTGTGGACTGCGTTCATAGCCATAACATTCCGGATACATTTACTCGTGTTCCTATATTCCTGAATCATTTTAAATACATTTATTCGTGTTCCTACATTCATCGGATTCCTGTATAGTTTCAGCTGCATCTATTCGGGTTCCAAACCGCAATTAACAGCCTCATTGATCTATTATATGCCCTCGTGATACACATGCATCAAAACTTTACAAGGCATCCAGAGAAAATCAACATAAATGACACATTCTACTCACTCTAAACCAATAGGAGAGAATCAAAGCATACCGGAAGGTGTAGGGAAGCGAAGGGAGACATAAGTGTAGAGATCGATGGCGGCAGCGACGGCGGTTGATCCGTGGACGACGGCATGCTCTCCGGCGAGTATGATCTTCCCGGGAGCTCGTGCTCTGACCTCCATATTTTTCTTTCTGATTCTGTTAAGGATTGACTTTGTGAATTGTAAAGTAATTGGGTATGGTGAAGAAATTTAGATCATGGAGGCTTGTCCCTTTTTTCAGTTATTATGATATGTCATATCACATGGTATCTTTTGTTCACATTTTCTATTTCACCCCAATTCTCGGCGCCGGTGCCCTCTTCATTTCTTATAGCATGCCCTCTTCATTTCTTATACTACTATTATGTCCGTCCCACAAAAATAGAATGTTTTCTATTTTCATTTATCTCAACCAAGATGGTACATTTTAAAAAGATATACTAATATAACCATATCTACTTAACATAAGTGTCAATATAACTCTCAGATAATTTTTGGTGCAAAAATAACCCTAACTAGTTAATGTAAGTGACAATATAACACTCATACCTCATTTCCGACGTTGACTTCCATTTTTCGGCGTTGACTGTATGTAAAATACCCTTAGTGTTAAAATATGAATTTGAGTTCGCCGGACCACCATCAGACCACCGTCGACTGCCGCGGACCACCGTCGGACCACTGATAGGGTTATATTAGCACATTCTTAAAACTTATAGGGTTATATCAGCACATTCTTAAAACTTATAGGGTTATATT
>JAULKM010000008.1:9641843-9659500 GCA_032355605.1 Rubia tinctorum
AACAAAACATCAAATCACTATATTTGTTATATTAATTACTCCATCTGTACCAATTCAAGCTGCAATTTAACTATTCATTTAGTCAAAACATCTTAACTTTGACCCCAAAATTGAATGGGTATATACGTATAAATATTATTGAGTGATACCTTATTAGATTCGTTATGACATATACTTTCAGAATATCAACTTTTTACAAGTTTTAATTATCCTTAATAAAAGATATTAAGGATCAAACATTTTTTGAATCAACTGATGAAAGCCAAAGTGTGCAGATTGAATTGAGAAAGAGGAAGTATAAAATAACGTCCAATGATTAGACGGTAAAAGAAAGTTTTGTGAAAAGAACTAACCTATAATTTGGATGGTTTGATTTTGTTTCATAACCACTAGACGTTCGAAACTATCTAAAGTGTCACATTTCAATTAAACCAAATTGTTTTTGAGAAAATGCAATACTACCATTTGTAGGTTATGAAATGTATATAACACTTTGTATTTTTTTAAGGCACACCATCTTACATATACTCCATTTGTTCCAATTCAATATGCAATTTAACTATTTATTTAGTCAAAACTTCTTAACTTTGACCCTAAAATTGCATCGATATATAAGTATAAATATTATTATGTGATACATTGTTAGATTCATTATAATATATTTTTAAAATATTAAATATTTAATTATCTTTAATATAAAATATTAATGATCAAATATTTTTTTAACTCAAGTGCGAAAAATTTGTAATTCAGTTTGAATAATATTCCTACGACTTTCCTCATCATGACTAGGCCGAGTCTTAAATTGGTCTTCGTATTCTATGTTTGCGGGAGAACATTATTATTATTCAAGAAATTTACGTAAGACGACGTAAGGTGAAGAGAACTAACATTTACTCGTTCGTTTGTTTATTTTTATTTATGAATAGAATTAGTTAAGTCTATGAACTAGGAGTAGAATAGTGTTAGGCTTTGAATATAAAGGAAAAAATTATACTCCCTCCGTTCCAATTCTATTTGTACTTCTATATTTTTTACATTATTTTTTATCAAAATTTGATCATACATTTGAATAGATTTATGAACAATAATATTTTGATAATTTATAAAAATATTAACTTTTTTATTTTCCATTATCATACGTAGCTAGATATGTTAACGGTTAAATATATTTGTTCAACAATGCTAATCTAGTTAGGAAGATGAGTAGTTTATACTTTGCTTTTACTTATTGAGTGAGGTACTGCCATTTCTTGCCCGACCAACAGATATTAAAGAACCGGACATTTTAAGTGATTGCGTGAAAAAACCAGGAAAAGATTTAGGGAAGACTAAACCATGAGTGTAACTTATTAGCCCAATAAATCATTTAAAAATAATAATCAAGCATTCAATGGTGCTGAGAAGATTACAAAGTGTGGAATTGACATCAAATCAAACTAACCTAGCAAAAATTGATCTATTGCAAAAATATCTAAATTACATGTCAATCAAACTAACTATATGTACTATTACAACCAATAAATCTGTAACGTTGCCCTCACGGATGTTAACTCGCTTTCCGCGAAAATCATGGCCACTTGGTAGAGCAGGGAATACCATACATCAATATCACTATGTCAGACATGTATTTCAAAACACGATCTATGTTGTTAAAACTGAAAATGCCTTTAAAAACATAGATCAAGAATAAGACTCCTCCTAGAGTATCACACGATCCATAAAATTAGGTCGGACAAAATATATCGACATGAACAATAAAATTGAGTGATCATCATGATCACAACAATCTAATCTACCATGTCTAAGAATAATAATGATGTATGAAGACAAATCTATAGTTATTCAATAAAATAAATTTGAAAAGAATATCAATTAAAAATACATTGTTTCCCATCTCCACATGAATATCAATTAAACATATATTGTTTCCCATCTCCACATGAATATCAATTAAAAATATATTGTTTTTCCATCCTCACGTGATTATAATAATCATGTGGAGATGGGGAATTTTTTTAAAAAAAAAAAAGCTTTTAAGAAGAGAAGGGGAGGAAGCCGCCTCAGGCACATTAGGGTTTGGTTTAGGAAGTATTATAAATCGTGCCAAATAAATCACTGATATCATCATATATGCAGAATGTTAGTTGTTCCAACTAACAGTAATATTTTTCACGTGATCGTGGGAGTTTGGCGGACCCCGTACCTGTTTATTAAAAAATAAAGAGGAGGATTTAATACATTATTTCATGAAAGAACCTTATGCTTATGATATGAAGATCTAGCATGTCTTAGTTTCTTGTAAAAGCGTAGAATAAAATTAAGAAACTATCTGATTGCAATTTAATTTGTTCCTAACTATCATGAAGCTACACATTTGTTCCTAACTATCCGTTTCGCTGGATGTGACACCATATCCTTAGGTGTTTGGATTTAGGTGAATGAAATGAGTGAATGAAATTGAATTTAAAAAGGAAAAAAGTAGAATGCGTAGGTGAAATTGAAACAATCTTGCCATAAAAGGAAAGTATTCCAAATTCACAAAAACAACCAAAAAAAGAAATTGCGCCACATCCAATGAAACAAGGGCGTATATTTTGCTTTTTATGTCTTTTGGAAGTCCTCCAATATCTACTTGTTTTATGCTTGCTAGTTTGGTAAGGGAGACTGCAACTGAGTTTTCATGTTTCCTTATAAATATGCTCCATCTTGTATTGCACCGAGTTCAAAAGCCTTCAGATTTCCCCGAGGTCAGTTGTGCATTTCCTTATAAATATGATCCATCTTGTATTGTAGTGAGTTCAAAAGCTCGCTAATTTATTTATTTTGCTGTACCTCAAGGAGGAAGATCTTTTACTTCATTTTTATGTTCTCATATGCATACAAATAAACATAGTTTCCTCATTGATAAGTGGAAATTTAGTACACAGACTAAAAGTTAATGATTCAACTTCTTTACACCAGTTTCTCCCCCTTTGATGCCCACTGAACCTCTCTTTGATATTTTTGTCTTTCTCCACTTTGGCTTTCTTTTTTCCTTCCCCCTTGTTCGTTTTCTTCTCAATCACATTGTTCTCCTGAATCGTATCACAAACGACGTAAGACTGCTTTTAAATGATGGAAGATCATCCTTAACTGGTTCATGTTGTAAGTTCAAACATGGTTCTTCCTTCATGTAATCGCCCATAATCGATACAGCATCATCAGTCAATGTAGTGTTCTCTTTTGAGCAGAATACTTGTTATCCAACGTTGCCAGAGTTTGGGTTAACTAGCGCACCTTGTACAATAACTAACTCAACACATTGGAGCATTAATCCTAAACAACATTGTTCCTCCAATCTCTTTAAAATCACAGACTGCTTGCATTCATTTCTTAGCAATAGATGATACTTATTTTTTATGAAAGTTTTGTTTATAGATCAAAGCAAACCAAAAGATTTTTTAGGCCATCAATACTAGCCTATTACGAGCAAAAACCCCTATCAAAAAATTTTATGGAGAAGCAAACAGACAAAAAAAACAACCAGCCAAAAACCCCATTTACACACCTATTTTTTCAGGAGATTCATGAAGGGGCCAACCAAAATTTATCAAAGAAGCCAACTTTCTTCCTAGTGATAAAGCTGTTTTTCTTGTCTTAGTTAGAGGATAATAAGTAAGGAAGTCTGCAAAGACTGACAGAGATAGATTAACTGGATGAATTTTGAAAGAGCGGTGTTTACTCCCACCAATAGTTCAGTCAGGGGATAGCGGCCTAAGGTGTGGCTCAAGATTGACCTAAAATGCACTCTATATTCTATCTAGCTCATCTTAAAAACTTTCTTTCCATCTCTTCTTGCTCATCTATTTACATTCAGCTTCAACTTGGGCATCCATGGTCTCTATCTTCAAAGCTTCTTGGCTAAAGATCCTCTTGTTACTTCCATTCCATATTCTATACAAGGCACTAGTAAGCTTCATCAACTTCAAGTCTTGCTTTCTTCTTACCATCATCAATAACCAATTTTTTTTACTTGCCTCATGTTGTTCATATTTCTCAATTTCAAGCTTCTCATTAACTTCTTAGTGTATGTACAACACAAAAACAAATGGATTGATGTCTCATCCACCTCATCACATAAACTACACATTTGTTGTGTCTTCAAAATCCCAAATCTTTGCAATCTATCAACTGTAGGCATACCTCCCTTTAATAGCATCCATAGGAATATTCTATGCCTAGGTAAAATATTTTTGTCTCAAATTACCTTTGCATAAAGTCCCTTTTGCTTCCTCCCTTCATTTCATCATACACCATCCTTGTCTCCAACTTTTCTTCCTTGTTTATATAACTCCCAAGGATTTGGAAGTGTTTATCTTTCAATTTGCACAACATCTTCCAATGTCAACTAGAACTTACCCCTCATTTGCTTCTTGTAGACTTCCACCCCTTATGTAATATGCATGGATCCACCTAAACCAAAGAATGTATTTCTTTGAGTTTAAATCCCACAATTCCTTGCATAGTGTTTCCTTGTTTCAAATGGAAATGATATGTCAACCCCAATCCACCAATTTTTTTTGCTTCTACAAAATGTGTTCCAAGAGATAGGAGTATAACTCCTCTCTCCTTCTTCTCTTCCCCACAAAAAAAATTCTACAAATCTTCACAATCTCCTCATGAACATCCCAGGGTATACTTAGTATACTAGGCCGAAATTCAGTTATACTTAGTAAAACCGAATTGATCAATTACACTTACCCTGCATAAGAAAAAACACTTGAATTCCAACTATGAAATTTTCTTCTAATTTTGTCCACTAATTGCACACAATCTTGCTTCCTTCACTAAACATTAGATAAAGGCAGCCCCAAATATTGCATTGGAATATCCCTTGTTGCTACATTTAACACTCCAGCCCAGAATTCTTTTTCCTCTTCATCCATTCTAGAAAATTAAATTCTGGACTTCAATGCAAATGATTAGCAAAAGATAAGCAAGTGATAATTTGCTCACTTATTACAAGACACGAGACCTCCATGAACCTCTTCAAACATCCTTTCACACCCTCTATGGATTTTCGGTTTTCTCCACAAAAGATAAGCAAATGATCAGCAAATAACAAAGTATGCACATCAACCTCCTTGCATCTTTGGTAGAATTCTACGTGTTTCTCCTTATACTCATTTTTCATCATTCTCTTAAGGTACTCCATGCTAAAAAACAGCGGAAGGGATAGATGATCCCCTTGTTTAACTCCTCTTCTACCCATGAAGCCTTTAGAATACCTCTCATTCAAATCCAAGCAAAATGATGACTTCATTATACTTTTCTTGATCCAATCTATCATCAACTTGGGGAACTTCAAAATCTCAAGCCATTTGATAAGAAAATTTCAGCTTATACAATCAAAGGCTTTACTAATATTCACTTTAACAACAAAACTTCTCTTCATGCCATCCACATTGTACTTATGTAACAATTCTCGTGTTAAGAGAATGTTGTGTGACATGTGCCTACATTTCACAAAAGCACTTTGTTTCTAACTAATTAAACAAGGCAATACCTCACAAAGTTTTGCACAAATCACTTTGGTTATCACTTTATAAAGTACGGAGCAACAAAAAAAACCTACAATTACTTGCAAATTGAGGTTGACTCCCCTTTGGGATCAAGGATATCACGGCTTGATTCAAGGAGTTTGGATTACTCCCCCCTTGAAAAAGGTTTGTATGGCCTCCACCATACTTCCTCCAATTATCTCTCAATTGCTCCCAAAAAATTGGCTTGTATAACTATCTCTCCCTGGCTTTTGTATGATGAATCCCCCAAAGTGGTTTTTCACCTCCTTTGAACCAATTGGTTGGATTAAGAATGCTTGATGTTGTATGCTTAGCACTCCACCAAAAGTAGCCAAGTTTTTCTCAAGTCTTTAGTCTCCCAATAGACTCCCAAATGGCTTGTATAGTGCCTCTACAAATATTTTTCAATCTGGTCTAGATTGGATAGCAATACACTCCCCTCCTTTATGTTCACAATTTGGTTATTGTATAATTGTATTGCCTTGTTCTCATAGAAGCATAAAAAAACTTGGTAGGCCTATCACCCTCATGAAGCCGCTGCACTTTAGCTCTTGGTTGTAAGAACTTCTATTCAGTATCCTCTAATTCTTCAAGCACGTTCCTTGCATCACATTACACCCTTTGCCTCATTTCATCCCTTAGTTCTTCATTCAACCTCTCTTGCGCCAAAAGCCATTCTTTCTTAGTCTTCTCCACCATTTCTTCAATCTTAGAGAACTCCCTTCTATTAAGCCTATTCAAAGGCTTTTCCATATCTTCAAGAATTATGCCAAAATCCTTTATTGTGCTCACCTTCCTCAAAACCGCTTGGATTGTCCCATTGAACTGTGGTGATGACTCTCACATGTTGAAATATTTTAAGCTCCTCCTCTCCTTATCTCCCTTATGCCAACTCAAAATGATAGGATGGTAGTACGAGAGTGTGTCCGATTTTGCCTCACAAAAGGCTTGGCTGAACCTCCTTACCCACTCTTGGGTTACAATGCCTCTATCAATTTTGCTTTATATTCAAGTCTCCCCATTCCCTTCTATTGCATTAAGTAAAATTTTGGCCAATAGTTTTAATTTCAACAAAAAAAATTAGACTCCATCACTTCTTGGAAATCCAAGACTTCCTTTTCTTCAACTTCATTCCCACCTTCTCTATTCCCAAAAACCAACGGAGAGTTAAAATGTCATATGATCAACCATAGTTTATCATGTCTACTTTTTTGCCCCTTTAGGAACTCCCACATTGGTTCCTCTTTTCAATAGTGTTATGGTCATACACCATGGTCAAGAAGAACTCAAATTGCTCCTAATCACCCCATCAAAAACCATCCATTGATCCTCAACATTCAACACCTTTATATTATAGAAATCAGCTCTCCAACTAAGCCAATTTCTCCCCCTACAACATTCTCATTTGTCATTTGTCATACTTTTGTTTTTTGGTTTTCTTCTTTTACTTTGGTTTCCAATAGCCCCAAACAACCTATATGATTAAGCATACAAAAGATTTTCAGCCTCCTATACTCATCACATTTATTCAAACCCCTCACATTCCAACAAATAAATCTGCTATTCATAAGGAGGGTCGGATAAGAAAGTATACCCATTACCTTCACCCTCCTTGAACTTCGTGGACCTTCTTCTTTATTCCTTGACGCCCTTATTCCTTTCCCTACCCTTTTGAACTCAATCTCCTCTCCCCTTGCCGCCCTTTAATTTCCCCTTGTTGGCCTTTAGCTTCCTCTTGCTGCTACTTAACTTCTTTCACTCTCTTTTACTTCTCACCTTCTTTCAAAACCTTAATGAAAACAAGATGATTGATATTCACATTTTTGTCCTACACACCTCCCCATTATGCTCAATAATCCCACATTTTCCACATTTATTCGGTTTCCACTTAAAATAAATTTGTTGGATAACAATCACCTTGTTTTCAGTAAGGTAAATCAACTTGTCCGGAAGAGTATCACTTATCATCACCTCAACTTGCACCCTTGCAAAATCCATCCTCTCTTTCTCTTGTATTACTCTATCAAGATTCAAAGGCTTCCCGATTGGACTTACTATCTTGCTTATGAGTTTTGGTTGCCAATACTTCAATGACAATCCGGGGAGTTGAATCCAAACCGGGACAACATTAGGTTCTTCAATCACACGTTCTTCATTCCACTCTTTCAAAAGCACGAGTTCCCCATAAAAAATACCGCTCCTTTCTCCAAAACAACCCCGTTATGCTCCTTACTTTGAAATTTAACCATAAAACTCCTAAATTTAGAAGCCATACCTTGTTGATTCTTCTTCTCTAAATCCGAAAAAAGAATCCCTCCATGACTTTGAATGGTGGGTTGCTGCCCAAAAAATTAGTGAGTCAAGATCGAGTAGTGGTGTGCTCGAGCTCGGCCTCAGAAAAAATTAGTGTGCTTGTGTTCGAGCTCGAGCTCATTGAAGCCCAAAATTTATCTCAATCTCGTACTCATTTGTTTGTTATCTACTCGACCACGGTTTGTAAGCTCGATTGAATTCGAGCTTACACAAAAATACATGCTCAATCCCACAAAATTCCATACTTTTATTTCTTCATTCACATCTTCATGTCATTCTCATTCTTATCTTCAACACAATAACCACCTGCTCATTAGTAAAATAATATTATGTTAAACTATAAAAAACACAACCTAAATAAGTATTCACACATTAGTAAAATGATAATCTACTCATTCCACAACGGGCAACTGTTTGCACTAGCACCAACTCCACAATAGGCCACATTTTCTACAATAGCACCAACTCCATAACTCCACAATAGAAAAATAAAGAAACAGAGGACATGCATACTCAGTTGTTCTATAACAGTATTGTCTATACACAGTACAATACTCAATTGTTAATTACATGTTAATCTGGTATACAATCACTCTTTCATTCACACGATATAAGCATGTAGGAAATTTATAAGTCTTGTTTTACATAGCTAATATACAAGTCAAATGCCAGATTACAATATATTTATAAAAAAATCATTATACAATCGTGTAAATAATGAGATATAACTTACTTTGAGCTAGATGAGGGCTTGGGAAGAAATATCTCTCGGTGGCTTTTTTCTTCCTATAAAATGAAACAAAAAAGTCGGTAACAAAAGTTAATTGTAACTCAAATTTTAAACAAAGCTTTAAAGCGCATTGATTTTCTTCTTCACTCCGATTAGATGACGAATCCAATCTCCTCCATAAAGTAGAGTTTGCAGAATTTCTGGTCTTAGTGATGAACAATAAGGATCTATTTCCCTTGTCCCTGAGCTAAATGTTGCTTCTAATGTAACGGTACTCAAAGAAATAACCAATATATTAGCCACCATCTTCAACAAAATCGGATACTGTTTTTTTCTTCAATTTCAACCACTCTAAATAAGAAAAGTCAGGTGGAATCTCATTCTTCTTCAAGCAAGGTAACTTTTTTCTTCTTATAAAATGAAACAAAAAAGTCAGTAACAAAAGCTAATTGTAACTCAAATTTTAAACAAAGCTTTAAACCACCTTGATTTTCTTCTTCACTCCGAATAGATGACGAATCCAATCTCCTCCATAAACTAGAGTTCGCAGAGTTTCTAGTCTTAGTGATGAACGACAAGGATTTATTTCCCTTGTCATTGCGCTAAATGTTGCTTCTAATGCAATGATACTCAAAGGAATAACCAATATATTAGCCACCATCTTCAACAAAAATGGATACTGTATTTTGTTCAATTTCAACCACTCTAAACAAGAAAAGTCAGGTGGAATCTCATTCTTCTTCAAGCAAGGCTTTTGAAGATAATCTGTAAGCTCAAATACTTTTGGATCTGATGTCTCAACTCTAGCACAAAATGCATCAAAATCATCCCAACTTGCTTGTTTCAGATTAGAGCTTAAAGAGCCAAACCGTTCTGAATGAGATGAGGCCATATTGATAGAATTTTTAGTGGCATACTCATCATATAGAAACTCAAGAAATTGTCACCTTTGCAATATTTTTATCAGACTCAACTCTAGAATAAAGTTAAGGAAAACAAAATTGTATAGATAACGTCTTCCTAGTTGGATCTAACACATCAGCTACAACCATCAATAAGTTACACTCTCCCCAATATTTGTCAAACTTTTCTTTCATTTTTCAAGCCAAATCTCTAATAACGACATCATCATGAAGTACATAACCATCTAATGCCGATTTCATTTTTTGGACTTCTTGAATAAATAAATTTGAAGTAGGATAGAGACTACCTGAAATTATATGCGCGGCTGACAAAAACCCCCAACAAAGAGCATATTTTCTCTCAATTTTCCAAATCTTGCTCTGAAGTACAGCTAAGAAACATGATGTCTCATTTGAAAATGCCTTGAAAGCATCTTTGAAATTCAGTGCACAATTCAACATCTTAAAAGTCTAATTCCATCTTGTTTTAACATCTCGAATCAACTTTCTATCTTTTAAACCTAATCGTTGCGCACATGATGAAAATAACATGCGTATTTTCTATGAACGAGCCACATATTCTACACGTTCTCTTATATCATTAATAGCATTCCTAATTGCATTCAGTCCATCTTGAAAACACAAGTTCAAGATTTGTGCACAACAACGAACATGAAACAGGTTTCTATCACATGTAATTTTCTTGACCTCCCAATTGTATCTTTAAATTTTTTGTAGAGCTGAACCATTTGATGAGGCATTGTTAACAGTAATAGTAAACACCTTGTTATCAATTCCCCAATCAGTTATACATCTGAAAGTTGTAGACCTTCCCTTGGTGGTGGAATATGGTGAAAGCTCAAAACTCTTTTTTGCAAATGGCAAGAAGTATCAACCCAATGCTCGATGACAATCATGTATTTAATCCTTTGATTCTTTGACTTTCAACAATCTATTGTCAAACTAATTTTATTCATTCCTTCTAGCGATTTCTTCAGTTTCTTCTTTCTAATCTCATAATTCCTCACACAATCAGTTTGGCATGTATTCCAGGTAATTTTTGTCCACTTTGGCACTCCTTGCTTCATCATCATGTTGAAACCCTCTTCTTCTTATATGGAAAATGGATGCTCGTGCATCATAATCCAGTGAGCAACTCCCTCTCGCATAATCTCCATATCAAACTTTCCATAGTGCAAAATAGGTGATAAATATGCAACATCAGTGGGCGAAAAATTCACCAGTGTTTGTTTCTCATATTCTTGAAGATTAATCTTCATCTTAGTGCATGTTTTCAGATGCCCATTTAAATGTGATGTAACCCCTGACTTGAATTTTGTAAATTTATCCTTATAGTGATTACATACATATTTCTTCTATCCAACTTCAACTTCCACAGGAAAATCGCTCCACACAGATGAAGTCTTATTTTATTTTTTTTAACCTTTTAGCCTCCTCCTTATTTCCCCCTGCATTGTCTTTGTCTTGTATTGAAGAAATTCCACCAATCTCTTTATCAACCTCTGCTCTTATCCCTTCTGGAATAGCAAAAATATTGGTGCTTAGCATAAGCAGCCATTCCATAGACATATCTAAAGACATACAATATACATAATCAAAATTCGGAAATATAGCTCAATACTGATACATGTCACTCAGTAGTTGGTATTCACTAAAATCTAAACGTAAAACTTCAGAAAAAAATTAAAACTGGTACCTGCATTGGTTTCCTTATAATTATTTTCATATTTTATTAGGTTATATTTCTACTTATTTTTTCGTTACTGTTTGACAGCATCACATATCAGAAAGAAAATTTTAATTTATTTATTAGTTTAATAATTGAGACATCTTCAAACGCTAATAAAATAAAAGATTCTACCAATGACATGTAATCAGGAGATTTTCTAAGATCATTACCAATGAGTTCATCTTGATCCATTATTCTACAATTAAGTCAATTACAATTCAACCCATGACCATTTATACAACAAAAAACAAATCTCATATCACAAATCCTAATTTAACATATATATATATATATATATATGTGTGTGTGTATATTTCAAATTATCACCACCTTTAATATTTTTAAAGACTATGAAGTAATAATTCAAAAGAAACTAACCTTTTCCAATGTAAATATGACACCCTTTAGGTTATGAAATCACTTCTTCATTAATGGACAAGAATTTGAAGAAAACCCTGCAGTTTTTTTCCAGAATTGAGGAGCATTTAATGATTAGGGCTCTTATATATATATATATGGACCCACTTTCCGAGCTCAGAAATTACCATCTTCACATACAAAGTCACGACACATTACTTTTCGAACTCGAAAATAAGATTAAAAAATTGGAAACCAATTGTGCTTTCAAGGCAAGGAGACCATAGCCTTTACAAGCTCGAAAATCAGTTTGTACATACTTTTCGATCTCGAAAAAGTATAATTTTAAAGGCAGTTATGACTAATCACCTTCTATTCATACAATTTAAAGGCGGTTCTGTCATCATCCGCCTTTCATTGGCTATGTTTAATGGTGATTTTTAAAAAAACCGCCTTTGTTTAAAAATTAACCGACTTTAAAATGGAAGCCTCAGTACGATGGGAACTTTCCGAGCTCGAAAATGGTTCCTGAAGGAGGCTTTTTGCAAAAATTTTAAAACCACCTTCAATAGAAGAATCTCTACTAGTGCATATTGGTGCAAACCATGTGAAACTCCGAGATGCTTGTTCGGGTCCTCTTCGGCCATCCCATGGAAGGTGGGCAAGCATTAGATCATGCTGCTCTTCGACTCACAAATGACAGTAGGTGGAAAAGGCGGGAAGACTATGCAAAGAGGTTGACTCTCTGGATTTGGAGCCACTAACTCCCTAAGCTTTTGATTATCTTCTGCCATCTCAACTCTTTCTTCAAAAATAGCTGATTCTCGCAGAATCTCTCCTCTAGTTCTTCTCCTTCTCCTTCTCCGACCACTTACATTTTCTGGTAGATAGTGTAGAGTTCCTAAGTTCGTGGTATGGGTATGTACCATAAACAAGAAACTAGACACCATCAGTCCCAAGAGAAAACACTAGCAAACAGATTAGAAGTAACCGGAATAACTATCGAAAAAGATCAACACAAAAACCAACTAAACCTACAAAATAAAAACAACACTAACTACTTTACCAATTAGTAAAGCAAGTTAACAATTAAATCTTTAAACTAGCATCCCCGACAACGGCGTCAAAATTGATCCGCACTCCGCAAGTTTACTAATAAACCGTCATTTTCACGTGAAATAAATTAACCCACGAAGCACTTCACAAAGATAAGAATTTATATTTTTGCCTCTGTACTCACTACAAACTACCAAAGGGGTAGCTAGTGGCAAATCTGGGTCGTCCACAAAGATGCTAGGATTTAAAAGCTAATTACACAAAACTCGTAATCGGGCATCAGTTCGATTGCGTGTCAGGAATAGCTAGTGCTGCAAACATGGTTTTTTTGAGGGGGTGGGGGTTATCTATACTACTGAACATGCAAAGCAAGAGAATAAACTATATTAAGCTAACACTAGGGGATATTTGCATAACATGACTGGTATATGATTTTAATCCTAGATTTTATCAAATGCAAGGCATATAAACCTATTCCAATGTGTATGTCACATAGTGTGGTTGATAGTCAACACTTCCCAATGTCTGTCACACGAAGGTGCCCACGTCTATTCTATCAACCTCACATCCATAATTAGAGAAAGTGCGTTGTGTGGTTCAATAGATATGCGCTCCCCTTTCCCTTAAAGAATTACATCCCGGGCCTCCACTATGAATGCTTCTCCCAGGCCTACTGAGGCAAAGTAATAGACATCTTATGATGACTCTAGGGTTGAAATAACAATGGTCGCTAAACTATAACCCTAGTTGCTACAAACCATTATACTTATCTATCAAGGTTCCAGACTCAGTCAAAATTAGGTATACACTCGTGTGGATTTGCTGCTAACAGCATATGTACCTACACTTACATAGTCAGGACTCGCGATCTTGCAAATCCTAACCGGACACTCCCTAGGGCAACAAGACTAGCGTGATTCATGCTACACACTACAATGGTGTATCAAAGAGTAAAACTAGCAGGCGTCATTTCAAGAATGTAAAGAACAAGTCAAGCATAATATTCATACTCACATAAGGTAGGGTAATCTAAAATCTCACAAAATCTCTACCAAGTCATAGATACAAACTAGATCCCCAAGCAAATAAACCACTCCCTAAGCATTTAACCAAATTTTACCATTGGATTTAATGCCCTAAGCAAAATTAGGAAGATTAAAAGAATAGAGAAGGGTTATTTCTTTCTCTCTCTACCTACTCTTAAAAATATAGGAGAAAATGAATTACAACTAATGCCCGAACTTAAACCCTAGTATACATAGGATCCTTTGTATAGTAGGTAGGAAATGGGCTTTAAAGAGGCCCAAAAAGCAAGAGAAACTCTAACTGGAATGGAGACACAGGTCGTGCAATAGTACACGGCCCGTGTGGCACAGCCCATGCAATAGTGCACGGGGCGCCAGCTGGAAGCAGTCTCTTGGTCTTCTGAGAGGCGCGATGGTGCACATCCTCGCGGACCGCTGGCTCAGAATATGTTTTGATCTTTTGAACGGTGCAGCCCATGCAGATCCGTGTGGATCGTAGGCTGGAGCTAAGCATTTGGCCTTCTGATGGCGCAATCGTGTGAAATGTCACGGGACGTGGGCTGGTCTTCGAATTTATGATCTTCAAGGTGCACGAGCCGTGTAAAAGGACATGACCCGTGCTCATAATTAGCCGCACAAGCCAACAGAAAGGCACGGGCCGTGCAATTCCTTGTGGTACCTGCCCTCACTTAGGCGCACCACCCGTTTGGCTAGCACATGTCGTGCAATGGAACACGAATGTTCCAATCTTCAACTTTGTCCGGGCTTCAAATCCTTTCTCCTTGGCGCATTTCCATCTCCTACCACGATTAAGCGTGTGACCTTCGGTCTACTACCATGCTTACGAATGACTTTCAAATATCTATCACCATTCTTGCGAATGGCGTTCTACTCTGAAGTGCTTACGAGTGATCTACAATGAATCTCACAAAATAGGATCTACATGCTCGTACGGACATAGCATCCACTAGGTCTAAATAAATATACAAAACGAGGGGTTTATGCAAGAAACCAACAAAGGCTATCTAAATCCCTTGTGATTTAAACCCGACTAAACCTAATAATCAACCATACAAAAGATACTAATAGGTGTGCTAAATGCATTAGTTAACACATGTTTCTAGGTGCAGATCACCTTGCAATAGTATTAGTTATTGCTAGAGACTAGTTAGGTTGAATTCAGTTTCATTCATTGTAATTGCCGTTGGGCATTTTTCTCAACATCTTTGAATGGTTTATTTGATTAAAAAAAATGCACAAGTACATTTATCTTTATAAATCTAATGAACGATAGTCAAATAAAGAGAGATATCTAATTGAAATTATTATTTTGAATTAGTAATTATAGAAAGGCGACTAAACATTGATTTTAAAAATTAATTTGCAAAGGATACAAAAAATATTAATAAACTATAACTAAAAGTTACAAATTACAACGAAATAAAAACTAATAATAATGTAATTGTAACAATAAGTAAATGTATCCTAAACCAACCCGATTTAATCCAGTAGCATAATAACTCGATCCAAGATAAACCAACTAGAAATATACCCAAATTCGATATGAAACATAATAATAAAAAAATAACTGACATAATCCGACCAGAATAAAAATCAAGTACAAAAAACGACACGAAAGTAACCTTACCCAAAAATAACCTGATCTCCGGGTATAAAAATTACACGACAATAACCCGACCAGACACGAGGTAAAAAACTAACACGTTTCAACCAAACACGACAGTAACTCAACCCGAACCGATATGACCCAACAAATGAAAATCGATACATTTCAACCCGACTTTTTTTAAACTCAAATCATATACAACTCCACACAAACCCGACAAGAAAACTCGAATTGAAACCCATACTTTTACCCTGTAAATTGTGCTTTTGTGGTTGTGGTATAAACAAAATTCAATTTGGGTCAATCCATGACAACCAGCAGCAGCCATTCGTAACTCATGGCCCAATAGAACGAGGTCCATGAAAATTGCATAAATTTAAAACCCGGACTCTCCTCTAACGGTCACTGGAACGGAAATGGTGAAAACCACCCTTACAATTGCAGAAAATTTTGTCCACCAAAAACTGCTTGTCGAAATGCCCATTTCAATTCCAACACCACATACACTAGTCCCCGCCACCCAGATCCGGGAACGCAGCATCACTATTTGTGGCGCAAGCAAGAGAAGACGGTACGGCCCCGCAAGATCGGGAAAGATAGTACAATCTGCACTCTACATTGCATCGAAGCTCAGAATTCTGCCGGAGCCGTTCGATTCCCTGGTTCAAGAATTCGGCATTGGAGGCGGTAACCGAGGCGGCTCTTTCGGGCTCCGGAAGGGACTAGGCGGCGGAGGGTCTGATGGGTGGGGGTGGAGGAGGAGAAGGAGAAAATTGGGAGTTTTGGTTGTTTTTGGTCTTGGGTTGTGGTTCGTTTTGGGTAGAAGATTGGGCCGGGGTGTATTGATCGGGTCACTCGGTTTGGGTTTATTCGGGCTTTCGATCAATGGGTGGAGAAGAGGGATGAAGGATTGGGTTCTGGGATTTTGTTGCAGTGCTTTTTTGTTGAGCTTGGTTTTGAAGAAGGAAGATTTTCACAATTTGGTTGCTTCTGTTCTCAGCATCAAAGATTCTCCCAAATGCTCCAAGAGTTTCTTTGGCAGAAGAAGAAAATAAAGTGTTCCATAATTTCTCGCTTACTTTTCTTGTTTCTTGTTGTGAAGGAATACAGTTTTTTTTTTCTTGGATTTGTTTCCCTTTTCTGATCGATATGATTCCTCCAGCGCTGTTGATTCAAAAATGAAGGACAATAAATGTGAACGATACCAAATGAAGAATCAAATTTGACCTAATATTAAAAACAAAGTCATTAGTGACACACTGAATGTTTTTCTAACTTCGAGAGCGTGTATCGCAAACCCTAGAGAGGGCGATCCATAAAAGTATCACAGAAGATGGCAATCTTTCATACATTTGTCCATAATGATGCTAAGTCCTAAGCTGAACTGCCTAAGGTAGATAATAGTTCGAAAGATACAAAGAGAACCGATGGGAATGCCTGGAGTTATTATCAGACTATGAAGACAATCTAATGTACGCGATGAGCCTGAGCCTGAGCCTGACCAGAGAAGTTAAGCACACATATCATATTCATCCAACCTTTTTGCCTGGGAACTTTTTCCTGACTATAGCTTCGAAAATGCCATCAGTTCCAAAAACACCTTGAATCTGATGGTGCTGGTCAATCGGCCCAGGTAGCCGGAACGAGATTGAAAACTCCCCAGGTGGGCACAGATTTTCTGTTTGCATCTTGAAGACCATGGAGTCCTTGCGCACACTTTTCCCCCCAGTCATTGTCTTACCCCGAACCGTTATTCCCCCATCAGGTTGAACGTCACAGGCGAAAACATCTGTCATAACAAGGATAAATATTCTTGAGTGAACAGCAGCAAGTGAAATATTTAACTACGTTTGTCAAACATGATACAAGAGAAGAATAAAAATGTAACGGCAGTTAATCAGGACAATGCAACAGCTATGTAGACATAATTTTGCAAAGCAGCAGAGCATTAAAAACATCCTCAACAAAATCTATGCTCCCTGTTCAAACCTCAATCCCAAACTAGAATGAAGGCAATGTTGAAATCTACGTCCATGATCACTTTAAGCTAGAACAATTTGCAGTAAAGATTCAAAATGTAAATATTACTTCCATATATTGTAAGCATGCATTATTTATCAACTCTCACAGTAAGCCCGTGAGGTGAGTTTCATTTTCATGTGATACTATCGTATTACAGTCATTTGTTTTCCTTAATAAGAACTAATACTCAACATTCTCTGAATGACAATATTTGAGATCCTCCCAGAAAAATTGATTATTTAGTGAATCAATCTGATTTAATCAATGTGACTTACTTGCATCTCTAATAACACCAGGAAGCGAGACACGGA
>JAULKM010000008.1:9659600-9682852 GCA_032355605.1 Rubia tinctorum
TGGGGGAGAGAAACATGTCTCATTGTATTGTATTGTAGTGTGCATATGCTCTACTTTGATTTGTTTTGTTTGAAAAATAAATCCCGCTAAGTTGAAAATCTGAGAGGGCAAGTTGGGCAAATTGAGGGGTCCTGATAGGTCGAAAATCCAAAAGGGCGACCCATGCAAAAATGAGAGGCTAAATGGTATGGAAAAAGATGAGGGTGAGCATTGAAAAAGAAAAAAAAGTGTGAAGCTAGGATGAAAACCTGAGAGGGCTCCTAGGTAAAATGAGAGAAATTGAAATATTCTATGTTTCTCTTAGTTTGTCTATTTGGTAACTTCTTTGGTAGAGTAAGTTAGTTTTATTCTTGTATTTTGTAACTGACCTTTGATTGGTATGATGGTTGTTTATATTATCTTAGGCTTTAGGATGTGAGAGTGTGACAAATTCTTATGTCTTAGGGGCTAGGGTAGTCTAGAAATAAAATGTTGGTGTTTTGGGAAAATCTTTGCATGCTAATTTATGTTTAGTTCTTTTCTTGTTATTTTTACTCGAGGACGAGTAAAGGTTTAAGTGTGGGAAATTTGATGAGACGTAAAATGCATGTATTTTCCGAAGCATTTAATATCTATTTTGTTATCTATTTGTTGGAAGATTTCTAGATTTAGGTAGGTTTACATCATACGGGGTTTAGATAAGTAAGCCAGTCAAGGATGCTATGATTGATCTAGGATCCTCTATAAATGTCATCCCCTATAGCTTGTATGAAACTCTTGACTTGGGAGAGCTTAGGGAGACTATGGTAGTTGTCCAATTGGCTTATCACTCTCAAGCTAGACTTAGGGGTTTAGTTAATGATGTGATGGCTAGGGTTGGCAAACTGGTTTTTCCAGCGGATTTCTATGTCCTTGATATGTTGCAAGATGGAGGTGCACCCCAATCTTATTAGGGAGACCATTTTTAAAGACATCGAGGACCAAAATAGATGTTCACCTAGGAACCTTGACCCTAGAAGATGACATTGATAGAGCTGGTCTTCAAATCTACAAACTTAATAGGAGTCATCAAATTCTTCTCTTGCATGCAGTGGTATAAGCGATTATGATAAATTTTCTCAATTTGAAGAGTCTTACATGAATGATGATGATGAGAGTCATTGTATTATTGATGAGGGAACAAATGTTGAGAGCTTTAAACTTAATGAAATTGTTGACGACTCTAGTGTCTTGCATGATTTTAGCGTTGCTTTTCCTATGGCTAATTGCTTTTCTATGTCTTTAAACACTAACATGCAGCGGTTTGTGGAGCATGACAAGTATTTGAAACCTCCTAGACCACAGACCCGCACCCCACAGGGTCATTTAATTCTCACGGGATGCGTGACAAATATAGAATTTATAAGTGTTGCTCCCGTAGTCACTACTAACCACTATAGAGTAGCTAGTGGCAAGCACATGTTATCCACAGAGGTACTAGAATTCAAAATTTAGCTTTACACAACCCACAATCGGGCGTCATTCTGATTGTGTGTTAGAAATAACTAGTACTTTAAACATATAATTGGGGGGTTTGTGTCTAGAAACTAGAGAGCATGCAAGCAAAGAGAGTAAAAACTATAATTATCCAGCCTTGGGGGTCTTTGCATAACATGACCGATTGATGACTTTAATCCTAGATTGTATCACACATAACCATATAGACATATCTTCATACCTGTATCACATAGTGTGAAGATGGCTAGGAATTCCTAATGTAGTTACACAAAGGTTCATCTCCTTTCAAGAGCCAACTCACCGCCTCCGTAATTAGGGAATGCATTTCAATCAACCTTTTCCATACCGCAATTCATTCCTCATCATCTCCCTCCGAATACTAACGAGCCACCACTTAAAGGAACTAAGCCTTGCATAGGTCGCAACCATTAGATATGAGAGTGAGGATATTATGTTCTGGGCACTCCACTATGGACACCAACCAGGGGCCTAGAGAGGCAAAGAAATTGGCATCTTGTGATGACTCTAGGGTTGCCATGACCTTAGTCGCTACAAACTAACATGCTTATCTATCAGGGTAAGTCAAGGGTTTCCCCTCGTTGCGGATTAGTCTAGTGCCCCTAGCATGCAATCACTTACACAACTAGCCAATTATAGTTAGAGTCTAACAATCGGGTCGGTACTTTCAAGGTAGCATGAATGCACTCATTTCCCCGGTACTCTAAAGCCTACGATAGCCATAATCTAACACTCCCAAGATAGAATTTTAGCCTAGCATGATATTATACTATGCTTGAATCTATGGATGCATCATAAAGTATGACATGGCATAAATCTTACAAGAATGTAAATCACAAATCAAGCACAAATATTCATAGAGTAATCTAAAATTTTCACAAATTCAACATCAAGTCATGAACACAAATATTACCCTAAGAAATAAACTACTTTGTAGACATTGAATTGAAAGAAATAATTGAATTTAATGCCATAAAACAAAAAACTAGAGAAATGAATGAAGAGAGGAGATAGCCTCCCTTTTTCTATCTACCACTAGAAATAATAAAAATGACCAAAACTTTAACTCTAGGAGACTAAAGGCTGCTTATATAGTAGGTGGGATTGGGCCCTATAAAAGCCTAAAAAGCTAGGAAACCCTAGTAGCCACACCACACCAGCACGGGTCGTGCAATAGTGCACAACCCGCACTGCATAGCCCATGCAAAAGCACGCGGCCCGCGGACTGGAGGTCGTGTTCTGCCTTTAGAGCGCGCGGGCAGCACAAAATCACGCTGGCCTTAGTCTGGAGTTGTGTTTACCGATCTTCTGAGGGCGCGAGCCGCGCAAGATTGTGCGGGCTGCAGACTGGAGTCTTGATTCTTTGTCTTCTGAGCGTGCGGGCCGTGCAAAAGCACGTTGCGCCTGGGCTTAGTCTTCTATGCACTGGTATGACACGGACCGTGCAAATATACACAGGCCTTGCTGGTCTTCATTTCTTCTGGACTTGACTTCTTATCTTTGGCGCATCCATCTACTATTACGTATTTGGCTCGTGGCCTTTAGTCTTTTACCATCCTTGCGAATGGCTTTCTACAATCTACCACTATTCATGCGAATGAACTTCTAAACATTCTGAAGTACCTACAATCAACCCATAAGTAAAATCTCACAAAAATGGATCTAGACGCTCGTATCCAGGGACACAAAATCCATTAGACCTAAAGTAGGCTACAAAATGAGGGATTTAGATATGAAAACCACAAATGGCCATCTAAACCCATTGTAATGTAAACCTACCTAGATCTAGAAATCTACCACACAAAAGATAACAAAAGAGATGTTAAATGTCTTAGGAAATACATGAATTTGATGTCTCATCAAATCCCCCACACTTAAACCTTTACTCGTCCTCGAATAAACAAGGACGTGCAAAAATCTAAGAGTACAATAGCATGCAAAGGTTCCTAAAATATCCAAAATTTTATTCCTAGACTACCCTACCCCAAGACATAAGAATCTCTCACACTCTCATATCTAAAAAAATCTAAAGTAATCTAAACAACCAACATGTCATTCAAATATGAGGTTCAATGTGTGTATGTGTAAAACTAATTTACTCTACCAAAGAAGCTACCAAATAGAAAAATCAAGAGAAGCATAGAATAATTTTAGTTTCTCACATTTTTCCTAGGAGCCATCTTGTGTTTTCATCCTAACTTCACACTTTTCCCCCTTTTTCCAAAGCTTACCCTCACCATTTTCCACACCATTTGGTTTCTCATTTTCTCATAGATTTTTCAACATATCCGGGCCTTTCCCATTGTTTCCTAAGTAGCCATTTCAAGTTTTTAACTTAGCCGTGTGTGTGTGTGTGTATATATATATATATTATTTTTCAATTTTTATTTGTGCATCACTAATTTCCCCAAAGTAGGAAAGTGGAGTAGGGATAATAGTAAGCACTTACTGTTGGGACCCCAAAGGGCTTGCTCTTATGCGCCTCTTCTCGCACCTTCTCCTTCTCTCTTCTTGCATCAACTCTTGCCTTTCAAAGGGAATAAGGTCACAGAAACCCTCTAGTTTCGAGGCGTGCATCCTCTCAATCAATTGCTCCATTGCCTCCTCTTGCACCTCAGCTCTCTCATCCACTATGGAAAACTCTTCCTTCACTACTCGCTTGATGAAATCTAGCCTAGATTCCCAAGTCCTCACAGTCTTATCCATAGAGTCAAGATTCATCCAAAACTCCTCCATTTGTAAGTTCATCCCTCCTACCGCATGACTCACTTCTTGCACTAATTGGGTTGAACTCATGAGTTATTCCCCAAATGTACAAAATTTATAAAATAAATCTGCTGGTAGGTTGGTTATGGTAGGTTGCACTCTAGGGGGGTCTTCACCTTCTTCTCCTTCAATGTCCAAATCTAGGGCCGATAAGGTGTTATAGAAAGAATTATCAAACCTTGGATTGAGAGCTATGAAAATATCTTCCAACACAATGTTATGAGTGATGATCGTGTGTTCGGGTTGTGGAAGCACCATGAAATTGCACATGGTTGCGCCACCATATAGCCAAACAAATCGGTCCTCCGTAGTGGTGGTGACGATCATGAATGATCTCACTAATTTCTCCATGAGTACCTCGTCCCCGAACGGCCCAAGTTCACCAAAGCAAAGAGGGGAGTCGCTTTATGTCATAGGTACTGTGCAAGAAGGCTGACCATTCCTCCCATCGATATTTTCCCGGCTTTCTTCATCCCCTTGAATATGCACTCTTCCATAAATGTTTCCACCAAGTTGGGATAGAAGTTTCTCTCCGGAGTCATGGTCCAGTCAATTTGTACATCTTTGTTAGGGCATTGAGAGATCTTTCCATGACATAAAACTCCCATGGATACGAGTCGATAGATATACCACAAAATCCTATCCATGCTTTCCAAGTTCCTCCAAATGTTGTCCAAATAGAACGAGAGACCTTGTCAATATGTCTTTGGAACTTCTTTCCTGTACTTCCACCCAAATGTTCTAGTGACTTCTCTATGGGTCATTGAATGCTCCTTGTCATCTAGGTGAAATGAGATGGTTCTCCTCTCGTCATTGTCCAATGTTTGCTCCACGATTTCTAAGAATTACAAAGTCCAACAGATGTAAGTCTTGGAATGCATCTCGAGGAAACCTTCTAGGCCTATCCGACCTAACAAGTAGGTGACGGGTTGGAGTAGGACTAATGTCTCCAATGTCTATTTACATGCAAATTTGGTGTCTAAGACTGCTCTCTTTAGCCTATTGAGATTTTTTTATCTCTGAACCGCACCCCTACAAATGTTATTTAACCCCATAAAGTCATCAATAATGGCGGGAGTAGGAGCTACGGGTATTTTGGGCTCTTGTCTCCCAAATTTGGCTGAACTCTTCCCCTTCTCAACTATGGAAGTAGTTCCCTTTTCTAGTCTACTCCTCTTAGAACCCATTCTATCACAACATAAGAGAAAATGGTAACGACAAGGCGCAAAAATGTTTAAGCACAAAGATCACTTAGAAAGAATCATACTTCCTAGACATTTAACATTTAGTATATCATGTAATCTCAACTAAAGATTCATAGTCTTCCTCCACACTTATTTCAATCTAAGATCATGCACATAACCCACATACACCCACAAAACATCCAATTTTTTGAATTTTAAGTCCCCCTATATAACAAAATTATGCCAACGAAAGAAATTAAACACAAAGTTAAAAGAATTACCCAAATTTGGAGGCTGGATATGAAGATTACACAAGAAAAAGAAAAAAGTGCTCTCCCTTGATAGAATATGCCCAAATTTGAATTTTTGCCATTGTGAAATGAGGGTGGATGTTTTGGGAGTTATTGAAGTGAGTTAAGTGATATACATTGATGGGAGAAGATATTATGAAATCGGATTCGTAGATTTAATGATGTTTTCACAAATGGGTTGTTTAGGAGAGAGAGAGAGAAAAGGTAGTAATGGTTCGGGTAGAAGAGGAAATTTTTGGAGTTAAGGCTTCATGAATTCAAGTTCAGAGAAGGTGTTATTTCTTGGTGCAATACCACAAGCACTACCAATTTGGGGAAGAAAAATAATCGTAGATCTGATGTGGCAAAAATGCTTATTTTGGAAAAGTTTTAGTTTTTCCAAAATTATGCATTTTTTCTCGACTGCAGTGATATTCATCTGGCATGGGGCCTGGAACAGCCGTGCTATATGAAGGCCTCGTGCTAGTTCTTCCTACACGAGCCGTGCACAACTCATGCTCCCGTGGACACCTTTGAAAAAAAATTCATCTCATATTTTCAACCTTCCACTTCAAATCCTACTTTTACCTAACCAACACCACAAGACTCCATCTAGGTCCATATCATCCAGAATTCCCAACAAAATCCTTTGCGACACACAAAACCAATAAACAAGTAACTAAACACATCAAAATAAAGAAAAAAATTGTTTCTTTATTGTCGTCCTTACGACCTATTTTTCATGCATTTGAAACTCAAAACAAACCTACCGTTGGGTCTCCAGAGTTGCCATCCGTGGTTCCACCTACGATGACATCTTTGTGGTCATCAATATTTTCATCAAAATTAGAGCTCACAACATGCTTTCCCTCATTAATCATGCAAGGACTCTCATTATCGTCACTCATGCAAGATTCATCAAATTCATCAAATTCATCATAAAGGCTTATACCATTGCATGCAAGAGAAGAATTAGAATATTCATGATTAGGTTTATAGATTTTAAAATCAACTCTATCTATATCATTTTCTAGGGTCAAGGTTCCTAGATGAACATCTATTTTAGTCCTCGATATTTTCAAAAATGGTCTCCCCCAATAAAATTGGGCGTGCACCTCCATCAAGCAACATATTGAGAAGGTAGAAGTTCGCCGAAAAAACAAGCTTGCCAACCCCTAACCATCACATATTTAACTAGACCCCTAGGACTAATTTGAGAGTGATCGACCAATTGGAAACCTACCCTAGTTTCCCTAAACTCTCCCAAAACAAGATTTTCATACAAGCTAAAGGGGATAACATTTATGGAGACTCCAAGATCAGTCAAAGCATCCTTGACTAGCTTACCACCTAAATATATAGGAATGGAAACCATACCGGGATCATCACATTTTTTAGATAGGCTTCTATGAGCTAATGTGGCAATTCCCCCTATTTTCACTTTTCCACACTTTTTTTTAGGTTTAGGCCTCTTCTTAGTACATGAATTATTTAGAAACTTATCATAAGATGAATTAATTACATCTAAAAGTGGGATACTAACCTTGCACTTCTTGAAGACTTGTCGAATTTTCTCCTCTTTGGATGCCACTTTTGCCTTTCTCCTCAAAGCACTCAGAGGGATCTTGTGTGGTGGAGAGTTGACTTTCTTCACCTTTGTGGTAGAGGGATCTTGTGCGGTTTCCTTCTCAACGAGTATCTCTCTTTCTTCAAGCGCGAACTTGGTTTTCTCCACCAACTTATCATTCTCTTGCAATTTGTCCTTCTCGGCTTCTCTCACTTCCTTCTAGCTCCTCAACTTCAAAGAACTAACATTCCTTGGATTGACTTTGAGTTAGGAAGGTAATTTTCTGGAATCCCTTGCTTCCAGTCGGCTAACCAAGGTGGCCAATTGCCCCACTTGAACCTCAAGGTTTTTTTATGCTCGAGAATACCCTCGTGTCCTACTCCTAAATGTATCGCCTTGTACACTCCGCAAAAATGTCATTATTCTTTTTCATTTGAGCAATGGCTTCCAAAATATCTTCTCTATCCGCTTATTGATGTCCCATTGTTGTTGGAAGATCCTTCACCCCTTGGGTAAGGTTGCGATGGAGTGCCCCCTTGATTGTAATCTTGTCCACCCTTAAATCCATTCCCTTTCTCATATTAGTCGTCGCGCCAATGGAAGTTTGGGTGATCACAGTATTGAGGTTTGAAGGATGTGGCGTAGGGGTCTTGGCGGTTGTCTCCTCCCTGGTTCCCGTGAAACTCTTGTTTTCTCCCACCAATATTTTCTCTACCTTCACTTCCTCAAATTGCTCCACTACTTGCGGGCACATATCAATCGGATAATCCAAACTAAAAATTCCATAGACTTTTACTTGGTGAGTCCTTCCCTTCATAAACTCCTTCATCATAGATACAAGAACTTGGACTTGCTCTTCTAGCTTAAGGGAGTGAGTGGTTTCTCCCAATATCTTAGTTTTTTACTAGGTTTCAAATTGCTAAGTACCGTTCACAATATCCTCAAAGCGTCTTTGGGGCTCTTGTTGGTTATTAATATGTTGCACGCGACATTCACCATCTGCATATTATTATCACAAAGGATATCAAAGAAATAAAAGACTAGATCCCCCTCTTTGAATGGGTGGTATGGGCAGCTTGCTAACAACCTCTTGAAGCGTTCCCAATGTTCATAGAGGGACTCACTAGGCAGCTGTGAGTTGTTTGACAGCTGTTTCTTCAACCTGAAAGACTTGGAAACGAGAAAGTACTTCTCTAGAAATTGGTGCTTCATATCCATCGAAGATATTATACATCCCGGCGAGAAGTAATATATCCAGTCATTTGCCACATCTTGAAGTGAGAACGGAAATGACCGTAGGTTGTAGTCTTTCTACAAGAATCCCGGCAGTTTCATGTTTATACAGACTAAATGAAACTCTGACAGATACTTGGTGGGGTCCTCGCCGGCCATCCCCATGGAATGTTAGAAGACACTGAATTATTCCACTCTTTAGCTCACATGCCACATTCTGCAGAAGAGGCGGGACGACAATACAGAGGGGTTGACTCTCCAAATTAGAAGCTATCAACTCCCTCAAAGTCCTATTGTCTTCAGCCATGGTTTCTCTCTCTACTTATAATTCAAATGTCGGCCCTTGCTGAACTTCCTCACAAACCATTCTTCTCCTCCTTCATCGTCTACTTGTGTTGTCTGGTAAGTAATGTAACCCTCCTTGGCTAGTGGTATGGATATGTACCATACACTAGGGGTAATACACTACTAGTCCACAAAGTAACACACAAGTTAGGAGAGAAACAAGAAAGCCTTTTAAAGAGCTCTACACAATAACCAACAAAAACTACAAAAACAAAAGCTCAAACTATTTGTACCAACTAGTAATGTAAGGTAACAATCAAATTTAGACTAGTATCCCCGCGGGGTCATTTAATTCCCACGTGATGCATGAAAAAGGTAGAATTTATACGTGTTTCTCCCATACTCACTATTAACCACTATAGATTAGCTAGTGACAAGTCCGGGTACATTTACAGAGATACTAGAATTCAAAAGTTAGTTTTGCACAACCTACAATCGGGTGTCACTCCAATTGTGTGTCGGGAGTAGCTAGTGCTTTAAAAATATAATTGGGAGATTTGTGTCTAAAAACTAGAGAGAATACAAGCAAAGAGAGTAAAAACTATGATTAACTTGCCTTGGGTATTTGCCTAACATTACCGATTGATGACTTTGATCCTAGATTCTATCACATATCCTCATACCTATGTTACATAGTGTGGAGATGACCAGGAATCCCCAATGTCTGTCGCACAAAGGTTCGTCTCCCTTCAAGATCCAACTCATTACCTTCGTAATTAGGGAATGGGCTTCGACCAAATTTTTCAATATTGCAATTCATTCCCCGTCATCTCACTCCCAATGCTAACGAGTCCCCACTTAAATAAAAGCCTTGCGTTGGTCGCAATCGTTAGATATGAGAATGAGAACAATACGTTCCAGGTACTTCACTATGGGCACCAACCCTAGGCCTAGAGTGGTAAAGGAATTGACATCTCATGAAGACTTTATGGTTTTCACGACCCAAGTCGCTACAAACTAGCATGCATATTTATTGGGGTAAGCTAAGGGATTCTCCTTATTAGTGGGTCTAGCACCCCCAACCAACAATCACTTACATTACTAACCATTTAGAGTTAGATTCTAACGATCGAGTCGGTACTCTCAAGGTGGCATGAATGCACTCATCTCTTTATAAACTAATCTAGAAACATCGAATCAAAAGAAATCAATGGATTCAATGCCATAAGGCAAAAACTAGAGAAATAAATGAAGAGAAGAGATGGTCTTCCTCTTCGTACCTACAACTAGGAATATTGATAATGACAAAAATTTTAACCCTAGGAGACTAAAACTACTTATATAGTAGGTGGGATTGGGCATTTAAAAAGCACAATAAGCTAGGAAACCCTGAAAGCCACGTCAGAATGGGCTATGCAATAGTACAAAGCCTGTGCCAAATGACTCACGTAAAAGCACGCGGTCCGAGGACTAAAGGCACTCCCTGGGCATTCTGAGCAAACATGCCGCAGATTGGAGGTCATGTCCTACCTTCTGAGCGCGTGACTCATACCAAAGCACGTGGTCTCTATTTGTGTCCATCGGTTTTCTGAGCACACGGATCGCACAAGATTACATGGGGTGCAGACAAAAGTCTTGATTCTTCGTCTTCTAAGTGCATGGCCCCAACAAAAGCACGCGGCCCGTGCCTGGACTTAGTCTTCTTCGCACTAGCATTGTATGAGTCGTGCTGGTCTTTATATCTTCCGAAATTGACTCTTTTTATTCTGTGCATCCATCTACTACCACGTGTTTGGCTCATGGCCTTTACTCTTCTACCATTGTTACGAATGACCTTCTACAATCTACTACCATTTTTTGTGAATAGCCTTCTAAACCGTCTGAAGGGCCTAAGAGTAATCTACTAGTAAAAGCTGGATCTAGACACTTGTAGGGACATACAATCCATTTGACCTAGAGTAGCCTACAAAATGAGGGATTTATCTATGAAAACCACAAATGGTCATCTAAACCCCTTGTAATGTAAACCTACCAAAATCTAGCAATCTACACACAAAAAAGAACAAAATAGATGTTAAATTCCTTAGGAAACACATGCATTTGACGTCTTATCAACCACCTCCCAAACCCAAGGACAAATCTAGGGACTCGACATTAGCAAAGGTGGAACATGAATTCCCAATAAGGAGAAAGAAGTCTAAATATAAGGATGGATCTTTGTGAAGGCCTTTCCACAAAGATATCACCGTGGGTGGAGTGACATATGGAGACTCCGGAGACCCAACGGTAGGTGAGTTTTAATTCTAAAAAATGCATGAAAAATAAGTCGTGAGGACAACAAAAACAAACGGTACTTTTTATTGTTTAGATAGATTTGATGTCCTAGTGATATTTGAAATGTTGTCTGGATTATTTTTAGGGAATTTTATGCCATCAATATTTCTGATTTGGAACAGGTTTTGTGCTAAGTTTTTGTGTTTTTGGTTGTAGCTTGATTTTGCAACGAAAAATGGAAGAAGGAGCCCGGGCCGATCATATGGCACAGTCGTGCCATGCCTAGTGCCAGATGAATGACAAGAGGTATCATATGACATAACCTGTGCCATATGAATTCTACTGTGTCGCCCCTCGTGACCAATAGAAGGGCACAACCACTTCTATATTACGGCCTCCGACCCATTAGAATTCCAGAACCCCTTTTCGCGGCCCAGCCTACCCCACACACAATTTCCCTCATATCTCATCCAAATTAGCTCAAACTTGTCCCAAAAGCTTCTTTTTTCAAATCCGCACAAAGCCCAGTGACTTTACCGTCCAATTACACCCAAAATTTTACCCAAATTTTCCCTAGAATAGTTCGGCCCTCTCGATTTATTCCTCCCAAGAACTTATATAGTTAATGTAATGATTTTTAATTTCCTTTTCGCGACCTAAAATTTTTGGTCGTGTATGCATTATTAGAAGAACTTATATAGTTAATGTAATAATTTTTAATTCTTACTTTAATGGATTTTCATTGGACTTGTTTGTGCTTGCTTGCTAATGTAATGATGTGTAATTTCCTACATTAGTGATTTTCATTGGACTTGTTTGTGCTTTCTTGCCAATGTAATAATTTGTAATTTCCTACCTTAAGCGATTTCCATTGGACTTGTTTGTGCTTGCTAATGAGTGGATCCCTCAACACCTTGCCAATGACATGCACATATGATGTAATGTATCAAACTAGAAGACTGTGTTCGACTAAACAATGATCACAACCACCATCCAATGTATGCTAAAATTTCATTGTAGTTAAATAATTATAGTTTTATAATTTGCAATATTAACTAAAAAAATGTAGAGCAATAAGGAGATTTCACTCACTTTTATAGTACAGTGCGATGTACATCAACATGTCACTAAGCATTCAAATAAGCTAAATGCTCTTCATTTGAAATGTGTTGATGTTTAATTATTTAGGGCAAAGAAACCCTATCCAAGAGTTGAGAGGTTCAGGCGCGACTTTGGCCATGAAGGATCGAGAAGTTAGGGATTTCAGAGTAAAATTGGGGATGAGAGAGTTATATTCTTTTATTGCTTTAAGATCCTTGTAGTTTTGGGGAATATGTTTTAAAAATAATAACGAAAAAAGTATTTATATATCAACCCCGTACACTATAGGAAGGGGGTTTGTTAGAGGTCTGGTCTAACGATTAGTCAAACTAACATGAGACTTATTTATTTATTTTTTCTTGGAAGCTATTCTACCTTGTAGTTTGTTCTCCGTTAACAACTAAATACATCTATGCATGAAATAACTTTTCAGGCCTAGGATTTGATTTATTTGATTATCACATCATGTAGCCAAAAATCAACTTTCCGACCTATAAATGAAGTTAAAGGTAGCTTTACACAAAAAAAAAAACAAGATGAGCATCACACATGTAGATATAGATGCTCTTTATTCAACCAAGGCTGCAATGGAAAAATACTTATTACATCAATTGTGTGCTACTAAAACCGTGATTGCAGATAGTCCACCGTTTTCTTGTCCACTTGAAAAGCCTTAGTAAGAACTTGAGAAGGAATCGACGGCTCTGTTCCAAACACCGCGTTTGCAATCGTGATGGTACCTGGATTCTGACTATTAAACGTCACAATCGCCGAAGCCGTGGAAGTTCCCACATTCCTCAGAAAATGAACCAGTCCGATCGGAAACGCAAAAACATCTCCGGCTTTCAAAGTTTTCGTGAACAACCGGTTTTTGGTGCCGTTGACAAGATTAGAGGTGACTAGATCGGCGAAGATTGTGCCCTCTAACACCACAATCATCTCTGATGAGCGAGGATGCGTGTGGGGAGGGACGACGCCGTTTGGTTGGATGTCGACACGGAGTAGCGATATGCCTGGAGTGTTGAGACCGGGTATCCGGTTCACATCCTCCGTGTTCACTGCGAACCCCAATGAATCCGTTGTTGCTGCCGGAACGTTGAAACCCGTGGCTACGAAGTCGTCCGCGGTTACCAGCTCGGGTTTCTTACATGCCTTGCCGTTCACGAAAACTGCAACAAATGGATACAATTTGTTCAGTTTTAAATACTGATGCACTGAAACATATACGCAACGACTCTCTCTGCGCGTGCATGCAGCAAATACGGCATATTTAGATAAGATAATTGGAACTACAAATTTGTAGGATATTGGATTGCACAAATCATGAGACTTGCCAGCAGCAGAGGAATCCGGCACAGCAACACAAAAATCCTGCAAAGGATTATTGTCCTAGGCGCATAAGAACATGAAAATAGGGCCAAAAGGGCACCCACTATAGCAGCATTTATATAAGCCATTAATTAGTCTTGAGCTAATAAACAAACTTGATGTCTGCTGTTATATTTATATGGCGTTTGTTTGAATATTCCATATAAATTTTGATGGGATTTTCTTTATTCACCTACTTACCTAATCCTAGAGTTTGTGATCCCTGGAACATACATATCACGCTTTCCTATTGGTATACTCATTCCCTGAACTCGAAGATCACCCAGCCCAAGTATACGACTGCCACATGTCACTACAATCATGTCAACCCGCTATCGCCAGTGATATCTGTGAATTATCATTCATGGAATTGCAAATTGCTGTTGAAAACTGAAATGAATGAATCAAAGCTGAACAGGCAGATGAAAAGTGGTACGCGCCAAGTTAGTGATGCTGAACGTAAGATAAAATCGAGCGAAATACAATTGAGTTCTTTCTTTTTGGGTGAAAATAGCTGACCCGGATGTAAATAGCTGGGTATTTTTTTTTACTTTCTTTTAAAGGCTGCAGGTAATGGTAGGAAAAGAAATGAGAAAAAAATAAAGAAGACGCATTCAGAGAATGCATCCTTTATTTATTTATTTTTACTTTTCGCTACATGTGTTGCCTCAAATTTATGGTAATTAAAATAAAACAAAAATGAATGCGTCCTTTCTTTTCTTTTTCTCTTTTTTTATTTCCTTTTCATTTTTTGTTGAATATGCATCCTCTTATTTCTTTTATTTTAAATTTTAGACTTCCTATTTACTATATTAAAATAAAATCAAAATAGAGATGGAAAGAAAGTGATCTCAATGTTTTATTACTTCTAAAACTATTCTCCAATTCCTAGAATAAGTTTAGTTTATTAAATTTTTTGAATTACCTAGAATTATTTAATTTTGAAAAATAAAGGAGAGAAAGCAATATCTGAATTCCTCCCTATTTTGCATTTTTCCGGAATAATTCTAGCATTTCCAATAGTAAAATTGTGAACAAAAATAAAATAGTAGATGTATTCTTTGTTTATTTAATTAGAGGACGATAATAACAATAAAATAAACTTAAAATGGAGAAACAAAAATATGGATTTATTCATATATAGATAGGTAGAAATATATATCAGTGATATAATATTCGATGAGCATGTGCAAATATATCAAAGAAAGACACTAATGACGCAATCTGCAAAGTCTTCCACATGATCCACATGGGGGCGGGTGTATGGTGCGGGATGTGCATCAAGGAACAACCACATGAGTAGAAACTGGTATGTCGTCATCCCGGAGTCCCTCTGTTAAATCCTTCTCCACATCGTCTCCTGCTTCTTCAATAAAATGATATTGCACGCGAGGAACGCTACCTGTATGAAATAGAGCAGTGGGAGATACATGCGCATGACTACTAGAAGGAGTACGGTATGCAATAGAATCAGCCGAAGAAGTGGTGGAATGTGAGGGTCCACCATCTAATGGTTCTCCGTGAGCTGGACTAGCATGTGAAGGTCCAGCTTGAGAAGAACCAATGTCTGGAGTAGGTCTGGTAGGGCGAGGTCGGCGACCACCCTGTCGGCCAGGAGGAGATGTACGGTGGCTTCTGATTTCATTGTATCTGACACCAGGGAGAGGTCTCCGGTGTCATGCACATATTGGCTGATAATATTGCAGTCTAGAGGGATCATGCACATATTCTAGACTACTTGTGGCAAGACCATGTAACTCCCTGATAATGACTGCAAAAGGTGGGGGACATGTGTCCAAATTAATTTCAGACTTGAGGCGCATCTGGGACATAACCTGCAGCTACGTAAATGAGATAAACATGTTAGATGTACCGAAATTAAGGAATTTTATGTATTATTTGTACATAATATGACAAAACTAATAAATACCGCAAACTCCAAAGTCGCTCCATCTCCATGAAACCCCCCTGTAATTATTGGGTGCCGTCCTGGCCGATCAATCAGAGTCTCTGTCCTGCAAAAATAACACTCCATGTATTCTCGATCAGGTGTATATAGATCTTCTAACCCAAGGATTGGGGCTTGGCGTTGTGCTCGATGGTCCCATACCACAACATGGGTGCTCAGTAAAGTACTTCAATCCACATTCAACCTCCCCGACGATCTCTGGAATGAAGATTTTTTTGTTCATCCTTAGTTACCACTTGCATGGGTATTTTCTGGATGAAGCCAAATTGCCTGAATACACGATGAACACGATGACCCTCCACAATGTGCCAACAAATAAGGTTGACGGACATTAGCCAGTTGTTGCTACCAGCTGTACAATATGGTGGGAGATGTTGCATGACACCTTCAGTGTGTGGCTGCCAAATAAACTGACATAAAAAGAGAAGTTTATGGTCATGATAGAAACACCTAATTTTTTTAGTTCCAAAAAAGGAAAACCAAACTATCGTATGCCTGACTGTCGTGGGGAGATGTCAGCTAATCACGGTACACTTTTAGTACATACATGGGTGATCATGATAAATCATAGTGGACTCTCCACCTATGAAGATCAGAGTGAAAAAATATTAGTTATTCTTAGTAATGAAAAGGGTTAATGTTTGCATTCTTACTGATTGAATACAAACCTGGATCCAAGAGCATTCATGTTGTCAATCACTGGAAGTCGTCTGGCGAGACGAATGGTCGGTATTTGCTCCCACGCCCACAACTAACAATGAATATAAGAGAATAATATATAATGTAAGGATTCAATATGAACATGTGTCCAACTAACAAGTTTGAGCAGCAATGTTACCTGTAGTAGGACAAGTGCCCTTGAAATGGATTTCGCATGTGGAATTGCAGCGTCACATAAGCTCATATACAAGTGTGCAAAATTGCACTCCCCCAACTATACTGTTGTGTTGCATCTAAGTCCATGAGTATCAACAAATAGAGGAGAGAGATCTGAAACTCTGATGTGTCAGGTGTCAGTAATCCTCCAACCAACAGTAGAATGAATACCCTTGCTTGCTGCTGATAATCTACCTCTGTAGCATCTATAGGAAATGAACTGTGCAACACGGTTCCCAACCATGAGGCTCTTAAGCAACCCCGTTGATGGCATCCAAGGGTGGTGTATCCCCCATGAAGTCGTTCCTTATTGTCTGCCATTCATCTGTATGCCTGCTTCCGTCAACACCTGTGATTAGTATACAATCGATTTGTAGAACACAAAGAACACTCACATCCGACAATGTGACAGTAGCCTCCCCCATCGGAAGATGAAATGTGTGCATCTCTGGTCTCCAACGCTCGACTAACGTTGTGATAATTAAATAGTTAATGTGGGTTGGTGTAGACTCGAGGAGGCCCTAGAAGTCGACCGCACAAACATAGGACATCACTTGGTCTAGGATCTCAACATTCCAACAAGCCCCATCAAACTGTCTAACTTGCAACGCCGAATCCTGCAAACCACCATTGTATATTCCATGTGCACGATGCTCCAGGTGAAGATAAAGAAAATTGTCATCAATCAGACCCGGATGATCCATGATGTATCCCTGGATAAAATGAAAGATTTAATCATGAATCAGTACAATTACATGTCATAAATATTCAAATCAAATCATCCTTGGACATTCAATTTAAATAATACATGTAGCACAAAATAATATGACAATCAATTAAATAAAATTTTAATTTAATATAACAAACAAGATCGCAAAAAGAATTAGTGGCATCAAAAGACAAGTAGTCTTAACACCAATATCAAATAATACACAGTGGTCTCGAAAAAACCTAAGCATTTCTAGAAACTACCAGACCTAAGCATTTCTGGAAACTACATACTATAAACAGGACCCTAAGCATGGCTCATCCTACAGAAACCTCTCTGATCACACGACAGTCTCTCATCCATTTGATTCCTTATCCTTCTCTTCGCAAATTGTCCATGCCTTCGGTTACGAAACTTTTCGATATTTGGAATCAACCTCCAGTTGGTGGGTTGCCACAGTGAGGGATCTCTGGCAGGCATGAAACCCTCACTATATTGATTCACAAAGGTGGTTGTGTGATATGCCTTACAAGAAAGCTTTATTGGATTATCACGCCTGTACCTATAAAGATCAAAGGCATGAGAACAAGGTAGACGGAAAATTTCCATTCGCGACAAATACATTCCTTTTGCAAGTATTTCTCAGTATAGTGGTGCTCACCCATGCTACCGTCAAAGGTCCTAGTCAAAACCTTGTAAGTCTGCAAATTTTGACCATACACATTCACAACATGTCCCTGCCCCCAAGTGTCTTGCTTCTCAAACTTGTTTCAAACCCTGCTTGGCAAAACATACTTGCACAATGAAATTAATTAAAATTAATTAATCTAATTTGAAAGAACATATAATGAAAAATATTGTTGATGATATGTACCTCCAGTGTGTAGCCTCCGTTAACCTGTGTTCAAACATTTTAACTATTCGTTCAAAAGTGGTTAGGACACATGCTGTTATTGGGAGATGTCTTGCACACCTCAAACAATGGTTGTAACTCTATGAAAAATTGGTTTAAGATTCCCCCATCAACAATTTCCATCAAAATTAAGGAACCACTTACTGCTATCATGATGTTTCAACCAATTCCAAGCAGCTGGTTCGAGTTTCTCCAACTCCTCCTTGTACTCTCTCCATCTACTTTCTTGTCTAACACTACTAAGCTGCCAGGTAAGAGTTTTCAAATGCGCATTTTTGAACTTCCCACTATCTGCACTAATGAGTTTGAACTGAAAATGCCTCAAACAGAACCGGTGGTATCCTGTTGGCTCCATCCATTCATGCATATATCTAATCGCTATAAAACTCCCCTCATGACAGTCCGATACAATGCATACAGACATAGTATCATCACCTATCAAATGGTGACACAACTTGAGCATGAGCAAGTTCCGGCTCTCTATAGTCTCAGTATCAACTATTGCATAGGCGATTACCAATACATAATCATTCGCGTCGTGCATCACAACAACTAGAATTGTGGCTCTTTATGTACCTCTCAAACGTGTTCCATTCACACTGATCACTGGCCTGCAGTGGCGAAAGGCTTCGATAGCCTGAACAAATGCCTAGAACACAAACTTGAATTTCCTACACCCATGACCATGTATTCTATTAGGTACATCCGTCCAATCAACAATTGTTTTAGGATTAGCCCTAACCAGCTCATCGATAAATTTTGGCATCATTTCAAAGGATTTCTCTAAAGTTACGAATACCAATTCAACAGCCTTCTGTCGACCATACCACGCCTTCTTGTAAGAAATGGTAACATTTAACTCCTTCTTCACATGCGCTTGTACATCCTTCACCGTGAAGGATGGATTCACCTCAATCTAATGGCGAATTGAATGAGCGATCATCAACGATGTCAAGTTAGTGTTACCATCTGATCCACCAGAACCAATACAACTATGACTACTTCCCCATTTGGTGATCTCCCACATCCCGTGGGCAGACTTCTTACTGGCTCTGACAATTCGATAACAATTGCCACTTCCTTCGACAACATCTATACATTTAGCATACCATGTCTGCGACTTCCTCTCCACAACCCAGTGTTCCCCGTTCTTCATCGAACTTCACCTAGAAATAGCTTCTAACAATTCTGGCTTACTTCGAAATCGCATACCCAAGTCAATTTCGCTGGTCGATTGAACATAATTAGGAAGTATTTTTCCACAATCAGTTAGGACATACCCATCCTCACCAGGTCCCCCATAATTCCTGAAGAATGCCTTTGTATTAGGATTCGCCATATGATGGAACGTCGTGGAAACATTGTTCGTATACACCACTTATTCATCATCATCCCCTGGATTCGAATCAGATAATAAGGATTGATCATCTTCACTTTCTTCTTCAAGTTCCCTGTCTTCACCTTCATCATCATCAACATCATGCTCACGAATAACACAGTCACCACCACCATCACCAACACCAACAACACACTCGCCAATTTCACCAACATAAACATCATCAAAGACATTCAACTCTTCATGATGCCCACCATATATACCAGCACTTGTGGACGACTGAGTGCAGTCTAGATGAACATACGATCTGGGTTGACTCGACTCACCAATGATAGGATATTATCCTAAACCTTGGCAATATTCAGAGGTTGAGAAGGCAGGGTAAGCCGTTGATGCATAGTTCTGAACATTGCTCAACAATCATATGAACGTGCTCGAGCCAATAATACATTCAAAGGAGTTTGATACCCTTTCCATCTGAATGTAAAAATTAGCCGATGACAAGTACATTCTATGAACATTGTCAAAGAAGGTCTCCGTGGACTCGCCATCTTCCAAATTATAAAATCGATAATATATGGACGAACCAATCATTTCAAGACAACGATAATAAACTTTCACTAGAAACCCGTCACTTTCAATGCCAAGACGTCTCAGAATTAATTCAACTAATTGAGAGTGGCTTAACCTCTGTTTCAGTGTTACATTTTTCTCATGTATGGGAGAATCATAATATACACCGACATTCAAATCATACTTAATCTGACTTTTTTTTTTGCACAAGTACACCATCAAAAGCATCGTACAACTACATTGTATAAATATATACCAAATAATTATGTAATCAAATACAGACTATCATTCAACAACATAAGCTCAGTGATTTCTCTAATCAATTTGAAAACTCAACTAAATTAGAAAGACATAAATATTATACGCTGATCATACTTAGTGCAAACTCACTCCAAATAATATCGAATAATTACACAGAAACATAGAAGACACATTTTCATAAACAAAAAAAAGAAGAAAACAACAAATCACGGACAACATATTTTCTAGAAATCTGAAACATTACCTTATGACCGCTCGCCTATTCTCCGACGGCGTGTGTCATTTACCGGTGGCATGGGTAGTCCACGTGTAGGTTCACCTGTGGAGCGTGAAACATAATGGAACACAAAAGGAGAAGGGTTTATTCTCGGAGGACTACAACCTACATTCCATAGCCACTGTTAGTCAATAATGTCAAACAACAAACAACAGATCTAAGAAAGGGACAAACCTTTTGATCTACCGGAATCGGTGACGCAGTTGAAGACAGAGACCAGTAAGGTGATGGTCGCACGACGTGAGCCCGGTGAAGAAGGAAGAGGACGACGTTTTCCCGGCGCGGAATGGAGTGAACCTACCGAAGAAGGGATGGTTATTGTGTTTTTCTGTCTGGCGGTGACATAATTTTTAGTTCTGCTCTTTGGGAGGACGACGCTCTAACTTTTTTACTTTAATTAAATGCCATTATTTTTTATTTAATTATTTTAATGAAGACGCATTCAGAGAATGCGTCCTCAATTTTCTTTTTTCTGAAGTCCTTACTTAATTAAAAGCAGCGTCCACGATTTTAAATTAAAACAAAAATCAAGAGGACACATTCAGAAAATTTTGAAGAAAGAAAAATACTGAAGACACATTTAGCGAATGCGTCCTTCCTATTTGCATCCACGACCCGTTATTGTAGCACCAATAATAGAATTTTCTCAATATAATTGTCATATCAACTATCGAAATACAATTGTCATACAAGTTATCCAAAGAGAAAAGGATGTGCAGGTGCAGGAAGAGTGTAGAATTGCATTGTCACTGTTTTCTATATAACAACATATATAAGTATATTAACTGCATCATAGTATAATATAAGATTGTAAAATTGTACTATGAATATTCATAATACAATAAGAGGCATGTATTTGGCATGGATTTTAGGATTTAGTAGTTCAAAGATGAATTCAAGAAGGCCGCAAATAACGTGAATACTCCTGACATTGTGGTTTACTGAAACCTACTATTACAAATCCAAAGTATCAAGTTGTTTTCTGATTATAATCAGCATATTCAAGTTTAGAAGAATGATTAGTATTTTGAAAAAATCTACGGACTCCCATTTATTCCATGAGACCTGCCTATTAAGAATGTTGATATGCTAGCATAAAAAACTTGTCAGAGAGCAGCAACATATCTTATGAATTGCTTCCACTCTATTGATATTATTTCAACACTAAAAAAAATAATAAAAATCTTCCATTCTTCCTTGTCATTTCAAAATTGATTCAAGCAGTCATTACAATGGCATGTTATAAAGTCAAAAGGAAAGTTCCGCGAATAGGTGATACAATCTAACTCAGTGGTAAAAGAAAATTTTCATTTTAGTAGAGCAGCATAATGTTAGTTCTTGTAAGTCGTTAAATACTGCATCAACTAACATTTGACCATCACCGGCTCAACAAGTAAAAGGAGCAATTCATATTTATTCAATAACTAATTTATGTTAGTTATACCATTAGTTGAGAAAAGCCTATTAAAGGTGGTTATATCAGACTTGAGTGCATTCTACGACTCCGCCTTTGATTTTGATCAAATGCAGTTAAAAAATCATCTTCGATTGGGGTCCGAAATAGGTTTCGAGTTTGGAACTATTCCTGAGATTATAAAAAAAACTGCCAAAATCCTGAGATTTCCAGCAGCAGCAAACCATATATGGGAAACAATAAGTAGATAAACATCTAAAACAAGGATAAAAAAGGAGATCTATACCAAAACAATCAAACATAAATAAATGAAAAAAATCAAACATATCAACTAAACATACAAATCTAGAAAGCTACTGAAAAACATTAACAAATGTGGTAATGGCACGATGAGGAAGCGAGCTTAAAAGAAAAGAGGAAGGAGAGGCGCAGTAGCAGTGGGATTTGCGTTAACAGGCTTAACAGTAGGGGTAGGTTCAATAGTGGCGGAAACCTAGCAGTGAGGGAGTGGGCTCAATGGTGTCGCAATTAAGGGCAGGCTAAACGGTATCACGGTGGGGGTGGGCTCAACGACGAAGACGGCCGATGGAGGATGGTGGACGTGCCAACGGAGAGAGAAGGGATGGAGGTGGGAACACTACTAGAAAACACCCCATAGGCACCGGTATTTCACCACATAGGCACCGATATATCAAGAATTTTCATACTAGTGCCTTAGTGACCCGGTGCAAGAATGTAGTTACATAGGCAGCGGTGAGTGGTACCAGTGCCTATGAAACTACATTCTTGCACTGAATCATTCAGGCACAAGTAGGAAAATGCTCAAAATACCGGTTCCTATGGTGAAATACCAGTGCTAGTACATAGACGATCAGTAAAAAAATCCGGGCAATGATAATGAACTTACAGGTAGGAATGAAACTCGGAAATTCATAAATCCCAATAGGCCGAACAAAACACAAAAAATAAATAAATAAGAAGTTCATTACATATATCTAAAAATAACAATACATAATCCAAGCGACGTGAAATTTGATCTGAAACATCATAGAAAAAGTAACCCTAGCAGGCCAGCGTTGGAGTTGAGACAGCGGCAGCGAGAAACACTAGCAGGGAGGCTACAATGAGAAATTCTATAACAGCAAGCGATAGAGGACCTTAGGCAGTGGGGAAGCTAGTCGAGGCAGCAAAAGAGAGAAACCCTAGTGGTGGCGGCGATGAGAAATCCTACCAGAGGCGAGAAACGGAGAACCTTAGGCAGTGGAATTTCTCCTTCTCCGGCAGTGAGAATGAGCGGCAGACGGGGGGAGCAAGAGGTGGAATGGCTGGAGCGACTAATGGGGGGTGTGGTGGAGGATGGGG
>JAULKM010000008.1:9682952-9703836 GCA_032355605.1 Rubia tinctorum
TCATCAGCCTTCATGATCTTCTTGATCCTTGCTAAGGGAAGGCTGTGGTTCTTGAACTCGGAAATCTTATCAATCTCAGCGCGCTGATTCAGCCAGAACTTCTGAAGGTCAGATTGCAACTCCATTTGGCTCTGCTGGTGTATCTGCTGGTAAGCGCGCTGTTGCTGCTCCCCGAGCAGAGGAACTCCTGTCCCCTGGCTCGAGGACTGCGCCGCGGCCAATAATGGTGGTGGCCCGGGGTTTGGCGCCATTTGCCTCCCATCAAAAGTGTTTGTGGGGTATGGAAGCTGAGTGAGGTTAGTCACCATGCCACTCACATGGGAGTTATGTTCTTGATCCATGATTTATTCCCCAGGTAAATATTAGTCCTGAAGAGATTGTTAAGGATGTACATTAACATTCAACAACTTTTTCTGTCAGATGCTCATCAAAAGACAAAAACAAACATATATACACACAAATAAACAGCTTAAGAATCTGCATTTTTCCTCAACAAAAACAATCACAAAGAACTTATGGAAACACAGAAAAAAAAGGAATGATGAGAACCCCTAACCTTGACTTAATTATATTTGCAGGGTATTTAAGTTGGTTAAATCTCGTGATCTTATTACACTGTGTTTCGATCGACGTCTCGTGACCATGTTACATTGTTTTACGTCAAATATGCATCATATATTATGTTACGTGATCCTAAAAACAATATGATCATCAAATCCCAGAAATAAAACGTCCATAGACAAGAGACGGATTCACAAATAAAGAATCTATCAGTGAAAACATATGAATTTTAGGATACTTTCTCTTAAAGTAACAAATATATAAACCGATGAAGGACAAACAGAGAAAAGATCAGACGATAAAGAGTATGTATTTCAAAACTAAAATAAAATGAGATGATCGGAGGATAGTTGGGAAACGTCGTTACCGAAATCGATAGGACAGGGATGCTCGCGTTCAGAAGATGATATATTTGTTTTTTTGTGAAGTTTCGATTTGGTATAGGTTTCAGGGACGGATCACAATGATTGTCTGGTTATACAAGATGAGAGAGACTATTCATGTTGGATTCTAGAATCCCAAATTAACTTTAGGTCCTTAATTTTTATGATATTCCACATGATCTGTACACGTCCTTCCTAGTAGCCGGTCAAGTATGATGGTTAGACGGGAGCAAAACGTTATTATTCCTCTGTCTCATTATAGCTTGCAACAGTGCTATTCATTTAGTTAAATATTGTTAATTTAAACTATAAAATTTTATTGCTTAATATGTAACGATATTATCATTTGGCATAATGTTAAATTTGTCTTAATGTGTATTTTCAGAATACTATTAATACCAAGTACGATATAATAGAAATTATTTGATTTCGGTGGTGGTGGTTTGGTGGTTCGATATAGATATGTAAACACACTATAATGGAATTTCTTTACTTTCGGTGGTGGTGCTTTGGTGTTTTGGTTGTTATGTTGTCAACCGGGTATTAAAATCATTTTGACTAATTTAAATCCAAGTTGTCTAAAAATAACATACCAATATTATTATATATTGCTGATTTGATTTCTTTTCTATATACAATTAATCATAACTTGTTAAAATACATAACTTCAATAAAATATATTTAAAACCACAAATATTACATTGTTTTTTCCCTAACATATCATCTTACACCATCATTCGGTTTCCGAGACCAAAACCACGTCCTTTCAGTACCCCACAAATTCAAAACGATTTGTTCGGTCCCCAAAATCATATTCCGGGTGGTTTTTCAGGTAAACCGGCATTATTTTCCCAATTGAATTACTTTTTTGGTCCCCTAACATATCATCTTATACCATTTTTTGATCTACAGGACGAAAATCGCATTCTTTTCGGACCAAAAAATACAAACTGATTTATTTTTTGATATTGTCAGGAGTATTTTCATAATTTTACTAATTAAAAAACATTTTTCAACTAAAAATTCCTAATTTCTATTTCTATTTTCGAATATGGCAGTTATGAGCTCGGAACTCTGCTGTATTTTCAGGACCTAATCTGGTATTTTGACCACAGGTTGATTTTTGAGGTTATTTCTTGAATATCTTTTACGAGTTTGGAACAAGATCATAGGCCTAATAAGAAACCACAAATATGGCAGTTACGAGCTCGGAACGACAGTTCCGAGGTCTGATGTACTTTTAGGACCTAATCTGGTCATTTGAACAAAGGTTGAGTTTTGAGGTTATTTTTTGAATATCTCACTACAAGAAACACCTATTACCTCGGTTCTGCTGGGGTTTTTACCTTAGTTTTCAACCATGAAAAAACCATGGTAAATGTAGCCGAAGTAAAAGTTGTATTTTTTAATTCGGTTCATAACCGAGGTAACAAATATCTCTTACCTCGGTTTTCCGAGCAATGTCGGCAGGTTTTAAGTGCGACGTCGGCAAGTTTTAAGTGTAACGTCGCTCATAGCACTAAGGCCGATGATAGGATACCAGAGTTGCGACGTCGTTCAGTGAGACGTCGGCATATAAGACGAACAACCTCAGCCATATCAACAAGTCATGCGATGTGAGAGGAAATTCTACAAAGTCGTTCGAGCCGACATCGTTGTAAAGAGTAGCGACATCGCACGCTGCAGAGCACCCATGTCGTGTGCATGCTGACGTAGAATGGTGAAAAATACGATGTAGTTTTAAACGGCCGATGTTGCGAAAAAATTACATGCTGGTTCTACATACAATGTCGCTTATGTGTCACATTATCACCGGTACGTGCGACGTCGCGAATTAATCATGGAGAGAGCTTTTTTGGTATAATATTATAAATTTGATGAAACAAACAATTGTACGTCGGTAGCCATTACATGTTATTTAGTATTGGATTACTACATGATGGTTAAACATCATACAACAATCAATTTTTATTCAATTCATGTGGGAAAATTAACAATGATATGTTAAAATCCAAAAAACTATAACATATATTACAAATACATGTTACAATATATAATAATACAAGGTTGATATTAAATTTAAACATTAACTGCATTGAACCTCCATATTGTCTAAGTTGTAAGGCATTAACACTGTCATGGCGACTAGTGAAATAACATGTCATCCATTGACATTCCATCGATAACTCTCGTTGTTCTATTGCACCCAATACACAGGAAACAAAATTTATGTTAGAATTGGGCAGTCGCAAAATGAAAAACACATAATATAGTCATACTTAGACGACGTGAATGTCAACTTGGAAAAAAATGGATATTTGTAAAAGCGACGTCGCAAACTAGAGTGATTGATGTTGCTAAGGTCTACCTATGTGCGACATCGGTCATTCAAGATATTTCATGCTTTTTATTGACATGTACGACATTGGCTTAATTCGGTTGTATATCGCAAAGGCTGACTAACGGTGACCGACATCGCATATTGATATTGTGTTCATAAAAATAAGTAATTATTGTACACAATCAGCCCTAATCTAACCATTTTTTCTCATTCCTTACAAATATGGCATCATATTGGAAACAAAAAACAATATACTCTATATAACATGTAAGACAATCATCATACATCATGAAAATGTACAAGTTTTGATCAATGACAAAAATAACATATGGAAGATATGGTAATTAAATTGTTGAATTAACATTGAATGTATGGAAAACCACCTCAATTAATTTGAACCTTGAGATGCTCCATCATCGGATACTTGTTGGTGTTTTAGAAAAATAAAATTGATTGATCTCTTGAATTGTTGTATTAGTCTGAATGGAGAGGATGGTGTGGAGTAGGGTTTGGAAAAAGTGTGTTAAAGTTGAGAAATGGGTAATGATGATGATATTAATGACTTGAAATTTTGGTTCAAATTTTCAGCTAAAATTTTCGTTTCCCGTTGGAAATTTCATTATGACCGAAGTCAGTCTTTGTTCGGCCATTGATTTAGGCGACAAACCTACGACATCGCACACGAGGGATAAAGGGTAATTTCTTAAAAGTGTAGTAATATAATCCATGAAAATATTGGGACCCCTTACGTATACCCTTTTAATCCGAGATCAGAACGACATTGTCTGGAAAATATGAATAAAAAAATGTGATCTACAAATTTTCATTTGGACTTCTATCACTTTCTTGGAGGGATCTAAGTGTAAATATTAAAAGGTTCACTAGTGGTCCCAAACTCGATTCCGATCGTCTGAAAAAGAAACGTAGTCATCTCTAGTCAAACTTATAATAACCAAGAGTAACAAAGAAATTGTTCTTATTGCTCATAATCTTCCACAAGTTCTTCCAACTAACCCCTCATATACTTATAAGTAATCATCTGCAATTTACTTTAGACCATGTACTAGTGCTTTCTAAAATATGATGGACGAAATTTTATTATATAATTTTTTCATAAAAACCAAAGAATAAGAAATTTCATGTGATTCTATCTGGTGGAAATTATCGTTCCCATAACGCTTATCTTATAAGGATAATGATGGAAACACTGATACAAATGAGAAAAGATTACCCCATTTTGCGTCCCTCTTAGACAATATGCATAATCTCCATATCAAACATTTGACCTTATGTTCTGGTACAGAGTTCTGAAGCATAGTGAACATGCAAGAAAGTTTGGGCCACGGTGTAATTTTTGTAAAGTTTCTTCATATACCGCTTGTGAATAATTTGGGCCCGCTCCATTGACCAGTTCGTGCCTAAGTAAGAACATCTTGGTCATGACAATGTGAATTTGATTAGAGTATCTCCAAATTTACATTTCCATATCTCTCACATTCGTGGAGGGAGCTAAGTGCAAAAATTAATTAGTTCACCCGCAGTCCCAAAAGCTATTCCAAACCTTTACCATCCTCAGCCAAACCTATAATCCCCAAAAATGATAAATAAACAAGCATGATCCCATGGATACTTCTTAGCAAAGATCTTCCTATTAACCTTTGCATACATATAAGTAATCATCTATAATTTACTCTAGACCACGTACTAGCGCTTACAAAAAATTGATACCCAAAATTTCATTATCTTATTAATTAATAAAAATGCAAGGATATGTAGTTTCATGTAATTCCATGTTGTGAAAAATTATCGTCCTTCTAATGCTAATTGTAATGGTATTATGGAATTAATACTAATAAAAATGAGGGACGAATACCCCAGTTCGTTGATGCCTCGAACGGAACAACATGATTTTGAAAATGAGAGACAAATACCCCGGTTCCTTGATGCCCTGATTTTGAAAATTGGAATCTGTAATTTTCCATTCGCCCTCCCCACCCTCTTTGAGGGACCAAAGTGTAAAAACTAAAAAGTTCACCGGGTGTGGTAAAATCGATTCCAATCGAATCGGACATGAATGAAGTTCATGGACAATTATATAATTCAATAAGTATTTATAATATACTATAAAACTTTATTAAGGTTAATTATATTTTTTGGTCAATTATATGAACGGTGAGGCCCAAAATCATAGTCACCGACGTCGGTCATATGTCGGCTCTTATGTCGATACGGTCGATTAAGTTGAAACGTTGTACTAGCTGAGCAGATTTCACAAGGGCTCTAAATGACTATATATCTGGAGTCCACCTTATAAATCATTTCAAACTTTTAACTTTCGCTCGAATTCCAACAGTCCTTCAACCATTTTTTTTCAAAGGTATGGTTTCTTGATTCTTTAGGTTTCTTTCAATTTCTTATTTTTCATCGACATTTTTATGTATATTGTGGGTGAATTATGTGTTCTAGGGTTTACACATTTCATTCCTATCCTTTTGTTATATTACTTGTCCCCTAAATTTGTTAGAACCGGTATATTCCCTAGTTTTCAGCTATTTTTTTATGTTGCTTCCGGGTTTTTATGAGACGTCGCTCGACTGTCGTTCCCACTCCGGCCAATGCAATTGACGTGAGACATCGCACATTAAATTTTTTGCTCTTCTTCTTTGAATGAGACATCTTACTTATCTCGGTTAACCAATTAGTTATATCGACACGTCAATGATGTCGCATGTACATTTCAACTCAAACGATTAATTCAGCAGATTTCAATCAGACCAATTTCTGTCTATCATTATACATTTCATCGGTGACAATATGATTTTCAGGAATCATGGTTGGCGACGAAGGTTCGAGTAGTCGTGTACCAATTGAGGTGAGCGATATTTTGTATAGAACGTTAATTGTTTAATATTCTAATTTAATTATTACTAATTTCATCAACCAAATGCATATCCAGAGTGATTCAAATGAGGAATGTGTGCAGACTTCATTCGGTAATATCATACTGCATTTCATACTTATATTAATCCAAACGAACTTCGGTTCAATTCCGATTTTGGTAAGTCCTTCCCTTTTACACATGTATTTTATTTTCAATTAAAATTTTCTCTAATTTATTTTCATATATACCAACTGTGGCTTTCTATTTATAATTTAGTACATCCCCAGACAAATTGAACCGCTCCTACCAAATTCCAGGACGCCTATTGTCTTGAGGTGCCACAGAAGAGAATATCACATGCACTACTTGGGGAACCTCAAAGGGTTTTAGCGAGTTCCTTAATGGAGAGGACATGAAGGTTGGGGACACACTCTACTTTGAGCTGGTTGATGGTGTTGCACCCATAGTTTTCAATGTCATCATGCTACTCCATTAGTTCTTAGAATTTGTAACAAATTATGACAAACATCAGTAACATTAAGACTCTTTTGTTGAATGTGATGTTTATCTAATTTAATCTTGAATCTATATGTTGAATGTTATTTTTATGTTATTGAATCATTAATATTTAACCTACCATATGAGAAAAAAAATTTATGTTACGATCGTAAATAAAACTATACAAGAATTGTGTGTAGTGATTAAATTGTTTCAACCATTCTTAAAATAGCAAATATTTGAGTTCACCAATATTTTTTATTCAAATTGTTCACCGACTATTTCCTTTGGTTGTGGACTGAAATGGTTCACATAACCAAAAAATGTTATGTTGTCGTATTTTAGTGTTTTAGGGATGAAATTATTCGTATTGGTCCTTGGCGGGTTCATTTGTTATGCTAGCAGGCTTAAATATTTTGGCCTAATTACTCCCGCAATGTCACTACAGAGTCGGTCATTTGTTGACCGAAGCAATATACGTGCAACGTTGCACCAACCGAGGCGGACAACACATGGTCCCAAAATGACGTCGTCTCAAAACGGCTATGAATAAAGAGTCTCTCAGAATCTGTTTAAGCTTATCATTTCCAAGTCTCTCAGATTAAAGTCTTATTGGTTATAGTGATTCTGATTGGGCTGGTAATGCAGATGATCGCAAAAGTATTACTGGGGGTTGTTTCTTTATCGGTACCAATTTGGTCTTATGGTATAGTAAGAAGCAAAATCCAATCTCTTTATCATCTGCTGAAGCTGAGTATCTTGTTTCCGGAAGTTGTTGTGCAAAATTATTATGGATGAAACGAATGTTGAATGACTATGGAATTAAGCAATGACCTTTAAAGATTATGTGTGACAATAAAAGTGCTATTGACATCTCTAAGAATCCGGTTCAGCACTCTAGAACAAAACATATCGACATCAGGCACCACTTTATTAGAGATTTGGTTGAAAGGAAGGAGGTTGTAGTAACCTATGTTCCAACATGCGAACAATATGCTGATATATTCACTAAACCGTTGAATGCTTCAACCTTTGAATTTCTTTGATAACACCTTGGTGTGTGTCAAATGTGAGGTACACCTGAAAATCCATTGTACAGTATGTATATTTTTTGTTCAGTTTTTTTAAACAAAAAATCAGGAAAAAAAGAAAGACAAAACAAAAAAATTGACGGATGTAGAAGAAAGTTTGAAGTGGTTGGATAGTATGTTGGAAGTTAAAGATGTGACATGATTTGACAAGAGAAGAAAATGTAATTATTGCCTTAGTAAGGTAAAAAGTAAAGACACCGTTAGAGAGGTGAAAAGGGGGAAGACGTTATTCTTGGTGAAAATTCTTCAAGCTCTCCACATTCCCTCTTTTATGCAAGTGCACTCTCCTTCTACCAAAACTCTCAAATCTTGGAAGTTATTCTTGCCGAGTATCAGTAATCCTAGAACTCTCTTGTCATAACAAGACTCCTTACTGAGATACTCCAACAATGGCTGAAAACAAGAAGTCGGTCCTCCTCACCTTTGGAAAACTCGAGACCGCACCAAGCCAGAAGAAAACTCAATATCAAAATGTAACAGTTTCCGAATCTACTCAATTTATTTGGAAGGGAAAGGTGTTTGATTCATTAGATGAGTTTGCTAAGTGGTTACAAGCAAACCGAGTTGCAATTGGTTTGAGAAACCTAGAAGATCTTAAGGTGAAATTTCAGGATGTTACGATGGAAGAGGTTCTCTCTAGAGACATAGGATATTTGTTCTTCATTGAATGTTTTGAGGTAAAATTATTGAGGGCTGAATACAAGGAATATCGGGGCAAAGATATATTTCATGTCTATTGTTACATTCCGAGAAGGAGCTTTAAGAAAATTGAGGAAATTTCTAATGAGGAGGCTATAAGCTTGAAAGTAATTAGGTCTACTGGTCAATTGAATATGATTTTGTTTGATATCGTGAATGCTAAAAGGATTGAGAAGCTCAGGGCTATAAAGCCGTCGGTGATAGTATTGTCAGAAAGTGATGATGAAGCAAATGCTGGGTATGTTCCAACATACCAGCATGTGGATGAAATGGAAGTTGATGAGGCCTATTTTGGCTCTGCTGGGGAAATCCTGAAGGATCATGATTTTCAAATGCATGAGGAGGCAGTTTTTGAAGAAGCTGAGGGGTTGGAGAAAGGGGGAGAAGACCCCACACCTGAAACTGCTGAAACAGAGGAAGAAGCACAACATATTCCAACACAGGGACAACATGTTGGAACACACTATACTGATCAGAATCAAGCCGAGCATGTACCTGTTCTCGCTTACTCTAGTGATGAGGTCCTGGACGAATTCATTCAAAACGGGAAGGCCAAGAGGAAGATCAATGAGACTGAATCGTCACAGCCTATAAAAATAGAAAGGTGGCACAACCTTCTCCCCAAAAACAAAGAAAACTGTACTACTTTCTCCTCCGGTAAGTCATGCACTGTCTGAAATATTTTATGATTCCAATTGTGAGGAGATGGTGGATGTATTTTTCTTAAAGGAAGTTGATTACTGAAAGACCTGTAGACTTGGTGGCATATAAATCTAGCGGGTTTTTAGATTTTCTTGGGTTGATTGGGATGAGGAAGGCTGCTACATGGTTCCTTGATTACAACAAATAGATTGTTTGTGAAGTATGTTCCAACTTGATGGCTAAAATCTTGAGGAAGATTCACCTTGGTGTGACCGGGTGTATGTGCGAGGGAAAATTGTGAACATTTCTGCTGAAAGGATCAACAGGTTATTGGGGCTGAAGACTCTAAAATTTGAAGGAATTTTTTATAAAGGAATGGAGGTCTCAGATGATCTTTTTTTTTATTGAGATATCAGGTGGAGTCAATACCGAATGGGCGGCGACTAGTTATTCTCAGGCTTCGTGCTTGACTTCTAGGTTCTTTGGGCTGTATTCGGTGGTCGTAAACTGCTAGATTCCATCCTCAAACACCACAACCCTTAGCCCGTGAAATGGCAAGGTTACTCTAATGTATTAGAACACAGAGGCCGGTTGACCTCGAGCTACCCATTCAGCAAGCCATTGTTCATCAAGCTATCTTTCTAAAGGAAAAACATGCCCTGGTCTATCCGTGCATCATATCAGCTTTGGTTAGAGGTGAACGGGTAAAGGCAAAGCCAAAGGACGAGATTATAGAGACTGAGTTGTTGAAGCCAAACAAGAAAACATTCAGTCTAAGGCTGGTGAAAGTCTTACCATGGAAGCTGAAATCTGGTGATTCTGCTCAAGGAGACAAGCAAGCTAAGTTGGAAGCTTTGAATGCTAGACTTGGTGCTATTGCAATTCAGCTTGCAGCATTGGAAGCAAAGAAGGGCAAACTTGAAGAAGAGAGGGCTCAGTTGGAAGATTAGAAAGCTGCTCCAGGACAGTTTTATTTCTGATAGACTCTGTTCCAACATAGTCAGTATTAACTTTATGGGGAGCTGTTTTGTATTTTGCTGGTATCTATTCATATTTTTTCTCAGACTTTGGCATGTTTAATGGTTCCAAAGGGGGAGATGAATATTATTGGTGTAATTCTCTGAATTAATTTGGATTTCTGGATTTTTGGTATTTTTTATTGATTCAAAATTGGTTATTCATGTATGTTCCAACATAGAGGGATTTTTGGAATTCAAATGATTATGTACGTTGGAAGTTTTTCTTTTGGTTTTAATTATTCCAAGATGGTTGGGTCCACAAAATGTCAAAGGGGGAGATTGTAAAGTCATGTGCATCTCATGAATTAATGTGTTGGCATTTGTGAACTAGTGTTAAAGAAGAAAAACATTCCATGCTGGAACATACTGGGAAAGTTCAGATTTGGTGAGCAGAATATTGCGACGAAAAGGAGTTATAGAAACTTGGAGATTTAGAAATATTTGATTCAGCCGTTTAGAAGAATAATGTTTTTATGGAAAATCCCTATACTTATGGAATTGGATTTATGGAATATTATGAGATATTTGAGGTAAGGAAAATCTCTTTATTTATGAGATTTTGATATGCTTCATCAGCAGATAAGGAATACGAATATTATAGAGGTAATTATGGAGCATTCCGATCTGCATATGAACTATAAATAGAGGACCTTATACGGCTGCAATGTGTGTGAATTTAATTGAGAAAAATCTGTACTCCAGATTTACATTCTGCCGAGAGACTTGCATAGAGCCAGAATTTTTATGTTCCAACATATGTGACTTGTTGTTCAAAGTTTAGAATGTATACCTTCATTCAGGAGGAGGAGATCCAGCGTCGACGAGTTTCGATGTCAGAGGGAGTCTGATCAAGGCGGATCAGTAGCAAGGGGAGCTTGCAAAATCCAAATTTTGTAATTAGAAGATAAGTATAGTTGTATGGTGTACTTTGTACTGTATCTGTGATTAGTGAATTTATTCTGAACTGGGCCAGACCTCGCAGACGTAGGTGGATTTCACCGAACTGCGTAACCAAGTTGTGTGTCTCGTGTTTATTTACTTTACATACTTGGTTAGATTAGACTGCGTTGGAATACAGGTTAACTAGTTAAAGCCTAAAACGGTAAAACCAGTTTTTCACTTACAAATACGGGCCACTAGGGTTAAAACAAATTAAACAAATTAAACAAATGAAGAAAAAATCAATCCATAATTGCATTCATGTTATCCTTCTCATAATTTCTAACTTGCAATTTAGAGTTTCTTACCTTACGAACATTACTTACATACTGGGCTACTTTGTGGATACTTCAAAAACTCTACGCATTTGTTCACTATCCTAGATCTTTGAAGACCAATATGGTAGTCAATTATGATAAAAACTCAAAAATTACTCGTCAAAGTAATTTTCCACCCTCTACAATATCTTTTCATGGTCAGACTCGAATTAGATGTAAACTGATTACTGATCAATTTTCGATCCCAAACCTGATGACTGAAGATCCTACGAAACAAAGTCCCCGGGATTTTCGAAGGAAGAAATTCTGCTGTTTAAGTTAACAAATGAGTTTGTATATCAATAACAATAAAGATGTACTAGAGTAATCATAGATGTGTAGATTGTGTAGATTGTGCAGATTGTCACCAATTCCGAAGATAATTAGAGGTTATCTGTTTAAAACTTATGTTATCTCTCCATAATAAACTTCTTGATATGACTTTCTGAAATCAAACCAATCCGATTTCAATCATTAAATTCTCCTAATATATGCTTCCTCCGTCCGATTAATTTTATTTTTTTCAAGTCAAAATTGATGAACTTTGACCCTAAATATAAATTAATATATTTATTATAATAAAATATCATGTGAGATATTGTTAGATTCATTTTAACATCTATTTTCTAAATATCATTTTTTTGCGAAATTGTTATATGTAGCTGGAGATATTGACAGTTAAACATAATCATTGAAGACCGTAAAAAAAGTAAAAAGATCAAAACTTGTAGGAAAGAGGAAGTATGTAATCATGTGATATATTTTTAGATATTCAATGTAATATATATTTTAAAATTATTATCTTTTTAGAATTTGTTTGCATGCATAAAAAATATTTAGTAGTTAAACGTGGATGCAGTTGACTTTTAAAAGTCAGATTAGAAAGTTTAATATAAGATGAGACTTCAACATGAACATAGAGTCTTGTATAAGACGGTCTTACAGTTAGACCAAAGATTAAATTGCAAAGAATTCAGCATGAGATTCTAATTGAAATTTTAAAAGTTCAGGGGCTAAATGTGAAATTTTGTTAATTTCATTTAAATCCAGGTATAAATATCAATCTTTCCATTTCTTCTCTCATATTTTTCATACACTTTCTCTCTCCTCTCCTTTCTTCTCCAGCGTGAATCCTTCTTCTTCTCTCTCCTCTCTATTTTTCTTCCATCTTCCTTCAATTCGACCGCTTCCTTTCTCCATTTTCTTCCATATTTCTTGCGCACATTGATTTGCGATGAACACAAGGAAGATGCGCTTCATTTTCTGGCAATATTACCAGTTTTAGCTTGGATTTTTGGAGATCTAATACAATCTGACCTTCGTTTTGTGTTTATCTTCGCATGTAATGACTTTGTTATGATATTTATGTATTTTTTTTCTAATTTTTGTTTACTTTCTTTGGTTCATGTGATATTCTATGGGTTGTGTAGGTTATATTGAGTAATATTTGGAGATTTCTATTTTTTGTGTTTTGTGAGTTGTTCTTATGGATTTGTGCTAATATTTGTGTTGCTGCTGATATATGTTAGATGTCTAAGAAGACTTGCTTCACTGTTGCAGCAATCTAGGAGGAAGGAGGATTCGTAAGTTTCTTAATTTTCATCAGTGATGTTTTAGATACAGTTATTTATGTTTCCAGTTTTCAACTTGATGTTTCATGTTTTTGGATTTAAGTATTTTCATCTGTGTTAGTGTGATGTTTTAATTTTAGCGTTTGATGCTTGATGTTTTTTCATGCTTAAGTCTGCAATTGATGTTCAGTTTTGATTGTGCGTGATATCTTAGGGTTTGGTTACGATTTATAATAATATTTGTGTTTTTTTGTTGTTTCTTAGAAGTGTAAGAATGCTTGTCCACTGTTGTTGCAATCGAAAACGAAAGAGGATCTGTAAATTTTTGTTATTTTGGAGATGTGATGTATTAAATACTATTGTTGATATTTCAGGGTTTATGTTTAATGTCTGATGTTTAGGTTTTAACTGTTGTTATCTATGTTGGTGTGATGTTTTTTTTCTTCAGTATTTGATGCTTGTAGTTTTTAAAGTGTGCAATAATGTTCAGTTTTGTTGTTTTTTATTGTGTGTGATATTTTAGGGTTTTATTACGAATTGTGCTAATTTTTGTGTTGTTGTTGTTTCTTAAATGTCTAAGAGCGCTTGCCCACTGTTGGTGCAATCGAGAAAGAAAAAGGATTTGTAAGTTTTGTTATTTTTTTAGATGTGATGTTTTAGATATTGTGGTTAATTTTTTAAATAATGTATTTGATGATTCACAATGTAGTTGTCAGTCATGTTATGTGTGCTATTGTGATATTTTAATTTCAGATATTGATGTTTTTTATTACTTTATGTGATGTTTTAACTTCATCTTTGATGATTGTTGTGTTTTCATGCTTAAGTGTGCAACTGATGCATAATTTTGTTTATCTGTGATATCTTAGGGTTTTGTTACGATTTGTGTTAATTTTTGTCTTATTGTTGCTATTTTTTATATGTCTAAGAATACTTACCCACTGTTGTTGCAATCGAAAATGTAGTAGGAACTGTAAATTATTATTTTTTTAGTTTTGATGTTTAAATACTGTTGTTGATGTTTCAGGTTCTATCTTTGATCTTTCATGTTTAAGCTCTAAGCATTGTTATGTGTGTTGGTGTGCTGTTATAATTTCAGTGTTTGATATTTGTGGTGTTTTCATATTTAAGTATGCAACTGATGTTCAGTTTTGTTCTTTTGATATTTTAGTGTGTACTTTTGATGTTTTTTATTTTGATATTGATATTTTAAATACTGTATTTGATGTTTCATAGTGTAACTGTTAGTGATGTTATGTGTGCTATTATGATGTTTTAATTTTAATTTTAGTTATTGATATTTTAATTTCAGATATTAATGTTTTAATTATTGTATGTGATTTTTTTTATGTTTATTTCACATGAATATTTTCCATGCTAGAGCTCTATGATGTCATTGATGAGATATTAAAAAGATGCTATGAGTAATCATGCCCGCAAAGGTGTTCCCTTGAACAGAGGGACGAAAATCCCCTTTGATCATCGCGTTAATGGAGTAGAAGAGTCGTCCTCTTCGAAATCAGCAGGAGAGAATGCAAGTCCTTGAACAAGCGAATAATGAAGGGAAATAAGTATGTGGGGGGGAATATAATGTGATTGTTTGGGATGTATTGTTTGAATGACGTTTTAAAAATATTGTTTCATTTATTAAAGTTGAGACACTAGATTGTTGTTGATATTATAGGTTTATTTGAATTTCATCTATTTTTATGTTAGCGACGTCTTAGGGCATTGAACCCTCTTTGTAATGAATGATGTTTAACAATTTATTTCAATGCAACAATGGTGGAATGTATAAGTGCAGTGAATAAATATCTTGTTTAAATCAACATCTTTATCAGTACTTTTGTAAAACATCAAACAAAAAAATTGAACCATCACAACATAGCTGTGTAACGTCTCAGTATGACAGTATATAATAATCAAGTTCCAACAACCTGATTTTAGATGAATTGAGAATTATGTGTATTTAATTTTGTATTGGATGTTAATTTATTATTTTTATGAGGTTTAACTAATTCTATTTGTTGTTTAACTATTTTTAGTTAATTAAACTTCATTAGTGTATTTACTTGATATTTAACTATCTTTATTTGATGTATTTATTTAGAATTTATTTTGATATTTAAACTATAATTTAGTGTATTTATAGTATTTTTATTTGATGTTTAACTATTTTACTTTGATGTATATTTTAGTATATTATATGATTTGATAGTTTAGCGTTTTTATCTGATGCCTAAGTATTTATTGTCCTGATTCCTATAAAACAAGTCAACTCATATTTTGCTGATTATAAACCTATAAATCTTTCAAATTTTTTGAACAAAATCTTTTCAAAGGTCTATACAGAGAGATTTAAACCCATATTGTCACAGCTCATCTCACCTGAAAAATCTGCGTTTGTTTAGGAAAGAGAATTAGCTGATAATGTTTTACTAATGCAGGAAATGATGCAGTTTTTTAATAATAAAAGTGGGGGCCTTAAGGTGCTTTTTAAACTTGATATGATGAAGGCATTTGATAGAGTGTTTTGGTCTTTTCTGGACTCTTTGCTTTTAAAACTGGGATTCCATGGTCTTATAGTTAAAAATATTATGGGCAACATAGCTGCATCATTTTTCTCAATTTTGATAAATGGTAAACCTTTTGGCTTCTTTAAAACTTCAAGAGGCATCAAATTGGGAGAGCCTTTGTCTCCAAATCTGTTTATATTGCTAACTGAAGTTTTTTCAAGAAACCTAAAAGTTATTTATCAACAAGGTGGAATTGACTATTTTAAGTTACTAAATTCAGCTTGCAAAATCACTCATCTCAGCTTTGCTGATGATACAGTGGTTTTCCTAAAAGCTAATATGAAGAGCTTAAAAAACTTTAAAATTTTTCTGCTTGTTTATGAGAAGACTACAAGGGGAAAATCAATTTCTAAAAATTAGCTTATTATTTAACAAAGCATGCACCTGTTGCTTAAAAAAAATTGATACAACAAATCACATATATGACACCAGGAGCCTTTCCATTCACATACTTAGGGTGTTCAATTTACTTTGGGAGAACAAAGCATAACTATTTCCAAACTTTATTTGAGAAAATTTCAGCAAAACTTCTACTGTGGCAAAACAAATGGCTAAATCAAGTTGGTAGACTCATCTTGCTGAAACATGTTCTCTTAACCATTCAACTTCATATCCTAAGAGTGTCTAAACCTACAAGGGGATTAATAGATAAATTACATATCCTTTATGCAAAGTTTCTTTGAGGATTTTTGAATATGGTCAGAAAAAGATATGGAGATGCTGGACAAAAGTATGTTTCCCATATTTGGAAAATATTTTGGAATTTAAAAATCTCCATCTAATTATCAAAAAAATCACTAAAACTTTGGTGGAAATTGCAAAAAGGAAAATCTCTTTGGTCTAACTTTATGTGGTTCTTACCTGATTATTTGAAAGTGCCAAAGACTTGGCGCATGATTAAAGAAGTGGATGACTTTGCATCTGAAAACTGTTATTTGCAGGTTGGAAAAGGTGAGGTATCATTCTGGCACACAAATTGGTTAAACAGATATAATCTGTTTATTGTGTGTGGAACACAGAACAGTCATTGCCTTATCCTAACATGACAATAGCAGAATTTTTCTTACATCAACATGATTACATCCCTATCCTTCAAAATGGTTTGAAATAACGAGTTTGTTCAGTTACTATCCAAAGAATTTCCTTTGTTTGACGATTATTCTGATATGTTGGTATGGAAACCTGAGAAGAATGGATTCTTTTCCCTTTCTTCTGCATATGAAATTCTTAGACCTAAGAGACTTAAAATCGAATCTTTCAAAAACTTATGGTTTAAATTCATGCCAAAGAAATTTTCAGTATTCACATGGAGGCTTCTAAACAGACTATTACCTCTCTCTGACATATTAGAGGACTATAGCTTCTGTTTGCCATCTATATGCCCCTTTTCTAAAAGTGACTCAGAGGAAGTTCACCATTGTTTCAACGATTGTACTTGGACCAAAGGTATATGGAACCAGATAAGCTTATTTTTTGATGTGGAAGTTATTCATTTTCATAATCTGTGTATTTTACTTTTACTGGAATGCAGAAATTAAATCTAAACTCAAAACGTTTTGTGTAAGACTATTCTCATCAATAATGTCTTGGTTTATCTAGTGTGAAAGAAATAACTATATCTATGATAATCAAGATCCTGATATGATGAGCATAGTTAGAAATGTCATAGATACAGTTAGATCTTTGGTAATTATCAATGGACTGAGATAGAAGGGGTCAAAAACTCATATACATCCTACCCTTCTATCAATAGCTCCAATTGAGACAAGTACAAGAAATAATGGACATAATCTAGTTTTTGGAAACTTCCTCAGAAACTTTACAAGCTCAATACCGATGGATCCTCTCTCAATTCTGAAGCAACTGGAGCTGGAGTGGTAATTAGAGATCAGCAAGGAAGAGTTCAAATTGCAAAGTCTCAGTATCTAGAGGATAAGAACAATTTGGAAGCTAAAATCATTGCTTTAATAATTGGCCTGGAAACAGCCTATTTCCATGAATATAATGACATTCAAGTGGAGATGGACTTTATGTTGCTATTAAAGATGATCATAAAGGAGTATAAGATTCCATGGAGATTCACCTCTCTGCTCAGAGTTATATGAAGTCTAACAGGTGAACTTTCAGTTTCATTTTCACATAATTTTAGAGAAGCAAATTCAATTGTTGATTCTCTTGCAAAGCTAGCCAGTACCACTAGGACATCCATTATTTTCGCTCATGAATATTTGCCTCAAAATTTTAAGGGATTGGTTCTGCTTGATGCTAGAGAATTTCCTTACATTAGAGCTAGATGAGAACTTAAACTATTTACCAGATACTGTGTCCTTTTTGTGTTTTAATGTTAGGTGCAAATGAAAGATTTAACAAACTTATAGAGATGGCAAGAGAAGCTAGGATGGCTGATCTGGGACGCTCAATATGCTGCACCTCTTTGATTCAACTTATGTTGAACCAACATGATGATCCAATTGCTGCTTCACAATGTTGCACCAAGAAGATGATCTATGTTGATCCACCATGCTCGCTTTGTTTCAATCTTATGCTGGTTCAACCTTCTTTCTAAGTATATTACTGCTGGGGGAGTAATATGAAACGGGATAAAATGGAAGGTCACCTCTTTTTGTCTACACAGGGAGTGGAGGTAAAAAAGTGGGAGGCCGATTTATTCCTCGTCATTTGGGTTAGGCCATTCTCTTTACTTACAAAGGGTGTGGAGGTGAAGGGAATGGATTTCATAGAACTTATATCCATTATAGTTCCATGAGTTCCACGATGTATATTATTTCAAACATGACATTTATTTCTTCATTCAAGCCTGGGGAAGCTAATAAATTTACCCCCTCACCTTTGGTGATTTTTAATTTAAAAAAATTTAATGTCTAAGTATTTTAGTTTGATATCTATTTTAGTATATTATACTATTTGATGATTAGTAGTTTTTATTTGATGTTATTTATTTTTAATTTGATGTGTTATTACTCCCTTTTCACATTTGAAGTTGCAATTCAACTATTCAATTAGTCAAAATTTCTTAACTTTGACCATAAAATTGAATTAGTATACAAGTATAAATACTATTGTGTGATACCTTGTTAGATTCGTTATAACATATATTTTCAAAATATCAACTTTTCACAAGTGTTAACTAACCTTAATGAGAGATATGAAGGATAAAAAAAATTTCAAGTAAACTGTCAAAAGTCAAATGGTGCAGGTTGAATTGTAACATATTAGGAAAGTTTCATAATAATATTTTTTATTAAAACTATGAATATATTCTATTTTAATTTAAAAGTTGCACTCTTTAACTTAAACAATATATTCTTTAACATAAATATTGTACTTTTAATTTAATTTTAAATAATAATATTATAAATATTTTATATCTTTCTTTCAAACACGTCTTACTGTATACATTATCTGTAACACATAGTATTAAATTAAAATTTCATTTTAAAAGGTAGTCTGATAACTCAATAATAAATTTAGAAAATACATTCATTTTCTAAGATTTAGCCAATAAATGGTGTCAGGAGCCGAGTTTACTCAGTAGGTAGCAACGTCACTAGGTGTTATTATCCATTTTTTATTTTCTTCTTTATACTTTTTTATATATCTTTTTGGGTGGGAGCAATTTTTAATTCCAGTGTTTAATTTATTTTTCTTTTTCACCATTATTTGGGTACTGGATCAAACTAAGTATTTTTTTGCTAGAATATTTAGTCGCATTAGTCTCTCTGCCAATCTGAGATTTTTCTGACGGCTCCTTTTGCTTGGTTAAATCTAGTTGGCTTCTGATCTGGTCTATATGTTGGCATAAGAGAAATTCGAGTCAAGGCAGTTACAACAACTTACCATCGGCGATTCCAATCATAGTTTACGGACCATATTTATAAACCAAGCAAGTTGAATAATCTTTGATTGTCATCTTGTGTCGTGTTAGAGACTTTCGTACTTTCTCCTGAGTTCACTTAAATTTATAAAAGATTTTCGGGGACCATAATGACCGGGTCCATCTCATACTTTCTATAAAATACTTTAATTTAATGGAGATAACCGGATCTATTCACTTTTGTTTTGGTTGCTTAGAGATTGAGTAGTATAGTGTTTGAGATATTCTGAGAGAAGATGGTTGATATTTGAATACTGTGTCGGCTTCTAGTAGTTCGAGCCGAATTAGATGAAAGTGAGCTCAGTATTTTGACCATTTATCTTAGCATGACTCCTTTTTATTTCTATTTGTTTTTACATAAAAGCTACAAACTTGTAATTCGATTATTAACGCTTTTAGGATACCCCTTAGGAGCAACTGATGTAAGCCTACGGGCAACTGCTATAAGCCTTTGGACAACTAGCTGTAAGCATTAAGACAATGTAAATCAACTTTTAGCAACATATAATCTCAATAAAAAGGAAGGATCCCATCCAAATCCAGTCATTACTATTGGAAAAAACAAGATATGGCGGTCTATATTAAAAAGATAACCGTTTGACTTGTGAAACCATTCCATTTCGAGTATTCATCCACCTCGCCCATCGTGCCACCTGCCGTTCCGTCGTCTTCAACGATCATATTTTTTAACTTATCCATTCGTCTGCCCCTATCGATTCCACGTTCCCAACTCATCCAACCGTATTCGCTGGCAGCTTAATTTGCAGTTGAACTAGCTTCCGCCATGAAAGCTCCAGGTACTGATCTCTCTTCTTCCGCCTTAGATTTTTCACTTGATACTATTATTATCACGCCTAACTTCTTGTCGATCAAGTTCTTTATCCGGTGATCTCAGCTCGTGAATTGCATTTCTTTTGCTTAGATGATTTTTTGAGATAGAATTTGAGATTAAAGTGAAATGATGATCACGCGAGCCTTGAATTCTACATGCCTAAATTTTGTTGATGAAAAATAATCCCGAAGTTTAGCCATATATCGATGGAACCGAGGTATAATAATTTTAGAGTAAACGAGTATTAGAATTTGTGAAATATTTCGCTATCAGACAAGTCGTATTGTGAAGTATATCGAAGGATACGGCCAATTGGGGTAATAAACAGGGGATCGTATGTACACGAGCGTATAGGCCCAGCACATAAGCTTTTTCATTATTTTTTAATGTATAAATGGTTTATTTGGTTAGAGTTTGTTGGGAATGAAGTAGTGTGGTAAACGTTTTGGAACATTATTGGTTACTCAGTTCAGAACCGGAATTTGTATGGTTTATAGCTCTGATAGTTAGCTATTCTTGATATCAAATGATGGATTCTTCTGTTTTCGGTTACAGGAAAGGATTCTTATTTTAACATGCCGGCTTTGGATGTTTCCCTGGCATTTCCTCAAGCAACTCCAGCATCAATCTTCCCTCCCT
>JAULKM010000008.1:9749719-9762358 GCA_032355605.1 Rubia tinctorum
CTTCCTGAAGGCTGGCAGAATCTCTGGCTCAATCCTTTCTGGAAAGGAATTTTCACTGGCACATACATCTCAGGATACACGGGAGAGAACGTGCATCTTGGGCCTTCCTTTGCATGGTAGAATATAGTGATGCTGTAACAAAAGACCAAGAAACAGCATCATCAATATAAGTTCGACTGAAAATCGATTCAACATAACAGAACTACAGATTCCACTAACAAACAGATCCAGGTCTAAAGACATACAGATATGCAAATATTTATTCCAAATAAATAACAAAATTCAAATCTCAGAATTGATGGATGCAAAGCTTTCTAATGAAGCTCAACAGACACACTTTATTATTAACTGTAGACACTGTTAGAGCATATCAAGAAATGCACGTTGTAACTGAACTCCACGTGTTATATACTTTGATGTGTATGAAGCAAACGACAATTATGAAATCTGATCAAGCAGTTGTTCCTAAGCGGGAGCAGAAAGATACAAATTTACAATACCCTTCAATAACTATCAAAAAAGGCTTACAGAATATATGGGTAGCATGGATTACCAAAGTTTCATAACTAAGGCCATGTCCAATTGGATTTAATTTCAGTACATTTCAACACTAATAAACTGAATTCAGCACTTATAAACTAAATTCAGAATCAATAAATTAAATTCAGTACTGAAAAATATTAATAAATAAATATTTATTTGGGTTCTCGATAGTCATTGGTTGAGTAATAAATCTAAAAATAGAATATGTTATGAGTACAACATCATTTTGGGAGTCATTCTTTTCATTTTTTGAAAAAATGAACCACCAAAAAATTCAATTCAGCACCAATAAACTCAATTCAGCACAAATAAATTAAATTCAGTACCAATAAACTAAATTCAGCCCCAATAAACTAAATTCAGCACTAATAAATTAAATTCAGCACCAAATAAGCTCAACTGGACAGGGCCTAAATCCATGAGCTATTCCTTCTAGTTACACACTTTACAAGTCAAGTGCATTCTACAATGTTTGTCACGTGAAAAACTAACCATTAAACAAACCAAGATCAGCCTGAAGCCCCAAACTCCCAATTTTGGGCTATTTACTATTTTGGAAGAAAGTCTCTACCAAAGTCTGCACATAACATGGTATGGATTACTCACATAATTGACTAAATGTTCGATGATTAAAGAAGGCTACAAAATATGCTACTAAAGCATTAATAAACCCATCAGAAACAGGAATTGAAGTTATTCCTTACTACTGATATCTCAAGAAGAATCTCATCTCAAACATCTCAATCTGAAATTAAAAAACTATGTGCGCAAAATTTTAGCTCTGATATCAGATGGTTGAGTTTGCTTGCATCTGAAACTAACAAGAATCTAACTCAGGACATACCATCAAGAAAATACAAGTACAAGTATGCAGTCTACAAATTTCCGCCAGTAATAGAAGAACCCAGCCACATCTACAAATTTATCCCTCTATATGGAATACAGGTCGAATTCTGCCGTACTGTGCCGTTGCAAGCGGTCTGCAATGTCGGTCTTATTCACACTTCCCCACCAACCCATCCTAAACATGTTACTCTCATTATACCCTATATTAAATTTACATTCCCTTCCTTTAAAATGCACTAAGATAGTGCACTTATGCATCAATCTCAACCTCCTACTTATGTCATACTTTGGTTTTGCACTATAATTAAGGTAGAAGTAAATGTGTGGAGGGGAAGGAGTGGAGAAAATGAAAAGAAGTGAATATTGAGAAGTGGAAGAGAATGAAGCGAACATTGCAAAAGGAGGAAATAAGCAAAGCATGACAGCATAAGTGGGACGTCTACATTAGGAAAGTGTGCCATAGTAAGCGGGAAGGAGGAATTAATTTACTAGCCTCCTTTATATTCTTTCAAATTCACATTAAGTCACCAAACACTTCAATCATAAAGCATTGACAGTCGACTCATACGGGTGTTTTTTAAAGTTATCTGACAATTTTAGCCCTATATATCAATTACAAGTATAAAAAAGGATGCACTCTGACTTTTTTCTTCGCAGACGAATCTCAATATTTTAAATGCATTTAATATGTGGCATGTGCATTGGTACTCTGAGTATGTTGGTATTCTGTATTCATATTTGACTCTACATAATCATTATATTGGTACTCTATTCATATTTGACTCCACTAGGAAAAACATTTCATTCTAATGTCTTCCTGCCATTTACACTATCTTTTTTATCAACTAGACTAAACTGTTTGAAAATAATGTAGTAGCTTCCTGCAGATGCTTAGCAAGGTTGTTAGTTACCAAGGCAGAACAATATTGTCGTAAACATAATTCTTGATGCAAGTTAAAACTAATTAAGGATTCTCCCAACATATCATTGCTTTGCATCTACCTTATACAGCTCAGATGTAGTATACCTCAATTTTTGTAAACTCTACAGTCTACACTATCTATTTAACAGCTACATCATATCTTCCCAAACATAAACAAAATCCATAATTAAAACACCATTTTTCTGCTCGTCCTACTGCTAAAAAAGTCTATATCTTCTATTGTAGACATCCCTATCATGAAACCAAATTGATCTAGACTGGTAAGAGTAAAGAATGTACAAACAGTGTCATAATATAATCGTCGTGCCACAGGACACGAAGGTCTCTTCTGAGAACATAATAAGTTTAATAATACATGTTCAAAATGTAATTCCGCTTAAGCTTGCCATATCCTGCAAAGGTCTCAATAACAGGATAGCCTGAGCACATTCAGACCACCCCAATTCACACCGAGGGTTGGAACTATGGAGCACCTACCAGTAATTTGAAAGAAAACAGAAAACAAAGTCAACAAGCTCTTCCCCATTTACCAACTCTGAGCCAAATTTGAGGGCCAAACCAGTGATATCAATATGAAAACCGTAAGAATATAGTTCAATACTCCAGTCAAACAAGTAGCTATTATTCACAGAGCAATCATTCCTTCTTATGTAAAACTCTAATTAAGTGTGTATTGCCCAGAATCACATGCACATACATTTTTCGCTATTTAGCACAAAATCATCAATCATCAGGGCTCTCTAACCTAATCTACACTGCATCCCTCATATAAGAGTAATGGCTATTAATAACTTGTAGTGGAACTTGGCTAAACTCTGAAAGTGCATATCAACCATTGATTGCTACATTGTGTAAAGTTTATAAAACGCCATTACAAAAAATTATATGTAGGTTAGAGGTCATTCTGTAGTAAGTACATGTGTACAAGATGCAGACACGGGCACACACACAACGAAATTGACTCTTTAGTGAGTGCAGACACAATGTGATAACTGCCAATTGTCCATATCATGTCGTCCAGAATTAGCTTAACTGCCCATAACCAAAACCTCACTATCTTGTAACAGACTCCTACGCTATCAATGTTTTAAAAAAAAATAAAAGAGAACTCCAGGGATGAGGTGAATGTTTTATTCACCAGTATTTTTCCCGTTAAAAGATATAAAAAGCAAGGAGAATCACTCCTGAAAAACGTCCACTTAGAAACTGGAATCATCACCACGCATGAAAAATACTCTTGCCAAGTTTGTTAGCCCATACATAATCAAAGTAGGTGTTCTAAACACTACAGAAATTACAAGGCACTGCAAACACTTAACCCTCAAGTTAATAGTGAATACCCACTGAGAGAGCTTAACAACCCTTCAAACCTACTCCATACAGACAAGCTGTCTAGCCTTGAAATTTATAGCCTCCGGTAATGTACATCTGATATGCCAATTATAACCATTCTAAATGTATATGCTCAGGTGAGTGTATTGTCCAATGCAATGAAAGATAGTACTTTAACTGTGTACATGGCAAGAGCAGTTTGAAATTAAACACATAGTGTATGCGTAAATTACAGCACACTCACACATCTACATAGAAAGCTCTTATGAGCTTAGATCACCTTCCACATTCACAATTGCACTAACATGCCAAGGCAACCTTCTGAGAAGGGCCAAAATAAATATTAGATGCCAACTAGCTTGAAAATTAGGATATCAAATGTCTTATACTACACAGTTTGCACTCGACATTCCATTTTTATCAATTCAAGAAAGTTTAAATAGTTACAGTCCATCCTTTCGTCCCACTAATAATTTCCTACTTTCATTTTGCTCCGTCCTACAAATAACTTCCTATTTGTAAATCTTCCATATGTGTCATTCAATCTACCAAATTTACCCCGTTAAATTTTCAAATTTACTATTATTTTCTGCTTTTTGACACTATTCATGACATCACTCGTGCAAAAGCTTAAAAACTGATTTTTTACATCACTCATGCAAAAGCTTACAAATTGATTTTTGACATCAAAAGATGCTGCTACTCAGCTTGCAAAAAAGATTGAGTCAAAAAAGCAAACAGGAAGTTAAAAATGGGATGGAGGGAGTGGAAGAAAATGGGGAAATGATGAAGATGTTACATGTAGGATTCAAATTGGGTGGAACAAACAGAGAAATGCATCTCCTATATCACTTCCTAGTAACAAAAGTACCGCTAAAACTACAAGGAAATGTTTATAAAACAGCCACAAAGCTAGAGATGCGTCATGGTTTAAAGCCTTGGGAGGCTGACTGTGAATATGAACTAAAGGAGAGGGAAGTAAGATACTATAGAGGTGATATATTTAAATACACAATACTCTATACGTATCATCTGAGCACAACTGAGAATAAAAGGAAAAAAGGCCGACCCAGCATTGGGGGATAAAGGCTTAATTGTTGATGAGGCTGTTGCTATATCTTCAAAAAGAAGTCGCTCATTCAACACTTCTTCTTTCATTCAGAGAGCTGTGGGAATTCTCAACATTCTTAGTAACCACAAGACAGTATAAATTAAATCAATGCTCCATCAAGATGATGAACGGATTTTAATCTTTTAGCTCCCAATAAAAAACTGAATTATTCCACTGCTGCTGACTACAATGGATTAATCTCAAAATACATGCAAAACCAAAAGGGGATATCTAAGGGAAAGAAAATGTCTAAATCCATAAAACAGAAACAAATACATCATTCAGTCAGCCTCCATTTTCCTATTTATAAGCAGTGTGGTACTGAAAAGTAGGAAGATCATATAGTTGAACATCAGTATATTTTTATATTAATACAATAAACAAGTGAAACTACCGCTGACACAACATCTAGGCAATCTAACCACGACTCGTTGACTCTTTCAGAGCTTATCTCAACTCACTGAATAATTTATCCAATATACTTTTCTAAATTCACACTAACAGCAAGTTGAAGTCTTCAATCAACCTCTCAGTGATTTAAAATCCTAAAAACAACCTTTTTTATATAAACCCCCTCAAAATTGCAGCAGTGAGACAGCATCCCCAAAGAGAACCATCAAGGGAAGAGCTAGAATGACCAGTACTGCCATCTGCCTAACAAACTTCCCCTCGGAAAGCTACGACCTAGCTAACTTTCCCCAGTTGGAAAATCCAAAATCTTACCATCACACCCTTAAACGAAAATACTTAGGAGACCATACAGAGCTAGGACCAACCAACTGGATGAACAAACTCCAGCAGAAGACAACTAACTTGCTAAAACATCAATCTGTTGAGAATTGAGAAAGAGTCCTGGACTTAAGGCACAATCTACATCACTAGACAGCAATACACGTGTCTTCCAATTTTGCGACTATCTGATCAAGTAATAATCTTTAAATTGCTAAACAATAAAACATCATTTCATCAACAATTCTCATCATCTAGGAAGCAAATGAAACAAACATTTGAAACTCGAACAAGAAAATACATTAAAGAACAAAATTCGCAGCACCTGCCATCGACTAGGGCATCAAAAATGAAGGACACCAGATGGCAATCCCTATTCCCCTCATCCACGTCAAGCCTGATGGTGTCCTTGTGAACATTCACATCATTCTTGATCTTCTTGGCACTCTGATGATCCACGTACGGCACGGACAGCGGAGGGGGCAAGGCAGGCAGTTGCATCTGGCCCCACCCATTGCCCGCGAAGTGAGGAGGAGGAGGAGCAAAGTAACCTGTCCCGCTGGGCTGGTGGCCCACCATGTTACCGGCGGGCCTTGCATAGTTGTAATTGTAGTTGTAGTTGAAGTGTGTGTGGGTGTGGGTGTGCGGAGGAAAGGGCTGCGGCTGTGGAACCAAGGCGGGCGGTGGCAGGGAAGGGCACGGAGCGTTGGCCGCAAAAGTGTAGCTTGCGGGAAGCGGCTGCGGGGAGGAAGTGGAAGCGGGTGGTTGTTGCGGCTGGGGCGGTGCTGGAGGTGGAGGCGGCGGCGCGTGGACTTGTTGGTGGTGTTGGTGGCGGTGGTGGTAATGGGGGTGATTTTGCTGTCTTTTACTCAAAAATTGGCCCATTAGAATGCTAAAAAACAGCCAAAAAATCACAGAAAAAAATGGAGAAATTGGAGTGGTTTAAGATGGTGATTTGAGTACAGTGAGGTGGATGAAGGAGGGCAGGAAAATGTCGGTTTTCAAAAGGGGGGAATTTCCCTCTTTTGTTTTTTTATTTGGGCCCGGCCCGGCCTGGGTTTCGGTTGTTTCGTTGGAGAAGGCAGCCGGATCCACGGTCACTACGCGTAACGTGTAGATGGGAGAGTAATTGTTGATTAGTTATAATACCAATTTAGTTCGCGTCATTTTGTAGAAAATGTTGGAATAAAGTGGGTGCATTGCTTCCTAAGTTTAGAATCTTCCATTTCAATAAATGGGGAGTTGAATTTAGAGATGATCGAAGTTTTCCAATGAATGATTGGGGAGGTGTATGAAGGGATGGTCAAGTTCTTAAATTTGTGAAAGCTCCACTGATTCAACAATGATGATTAAAGAGTAGGGTTAATTTATAGTATATAATAAAGGAAAATAATTTTGGCACATGACATACACACATAATTTTTGGTATATGATATTCACACATAATTTCACATTAAGTTTAAAAAATTAAGTGAAAATGTAATATCTCTTAAAGTTAATTCTCTTATTTTCAATACAGATCTCATCAATGTTCTTTCGATATTTCAATACTTCAAGAGCTTAATTTTCAATTTCTTAAATCCCCCACTTTCTACGTTTCTATAAATCCCTTAATATTCTTCCAGTTTCAATATCATGGTCTATTCTTTAGTGAGACTTTGCTTGGCTGTTAGTATTTCCTACGCATCAGATTCGCCCGTAATTGAATAATATCTAGATAGTATGTGAGGAGCATCTTTGTGCAGTGCTCTAAGATTATTACTATTAGTCGTTGGCCTAATTTAATATTTAAATATTACTATAATTTAAAAAATATTCATTTTATCTTAATAAATTTGATCTTCTTTACTATTTTCTATTTATATAATTGAATAAAAAATTTGTTCTATAATTAACGATAAAGATAATTATATTAAATTTCCCCTTTTATAAAAATTGAAGAGTAATTTTATTTAAAAGTCAATAACATTTCAAAAAACAAATAAAATTATTTTAGTTTAAAGTGAATAAAGGATTTCTAAAAGAAACTTTTAAGTCAAAGGAATTGCACCTTATTCAATTTTAGTTGGGATCTTGACTTTTAACTATTTTTACAAAATTATTTATTTTTATGTTTAATAAGATAATAATAAGCATTTGCGTGATTATCATATAATAATATAATTTTGTTTATAAATTTTAATTATTATGATTTTTGAATATTATTATTCCAAGATTAGAATTATGTAATTATTAAATCTTCCAAATATTATTATAATTTTAAAGTAGATTTTGTATCTAACAAATTTTCATCAATATTCTTGAATTTGAGAGTTTATTTATTTCTAATAAAAAAATTGAATCATTATTATTGTCAAAGCAACTGTTTTTTAACACTCAATGCTAATCAAGACATCGATAACACTTGTACTGTGAACTGTACCCCAAAAATATACAAGACATACTCTGAGGGGTCAATTTATGCGCAACATATGGCCTCAAATAAGGAAAAACACGACAACCAAAAGGATGAAAGTTGGAGTAGTCTGGCGTAGTACCAAAAATAATGGTGAGAGGAGACTGACAAGATAAAACCAGAGTGGGCAGTCTATTACTGAGGTAGACTGCTGTAGAAAAATCATCACACCAAAATGAATGATGAAGGCGAGAATGATAGAGCATCGACAAACCAGTCTTTGTAATATGACGATGCTTCCTCCCTGCACGACCATTTTGTTCTGGAGTGTAAGGAGATGAAATTTGATTATGAATTCCCTTAGACACAAAATGAGTTCGCATGCAATGATTCACAAACTCGGTTCCACCATCACTCTGAAAAACTTTAATGGTGGTAAAAAACTGATTCTTAACAAAAGCTTCAAATTGAATATAAACCTCCACAAAATTAGACTTACGTCGCAGAGGATACAACCAAGTAAACCGAGAGTGATCATTAATTTAAAAAATGACATAATAAAGGTACCCGCGCGCAAGAGACAACATGTGAGGTTCCCCAAATATCACAATGAACTAAATCAAGTATGTGTGGTGCACGTTTGAAATTTTCATTAAAAGGAATAGAAAGCATCACCACCATAATCCAAAACATACAAGCCACGATCAAGATAGCCTTTGCCAATAACATCTCTAGTAAACTTATTCGATATAGTGAAGAAAGAATCATCAAAACAAATAACATCATTCATATCCCGAGTCAATTTGCTAATAGATAGCAATTTTTTTAGTAACATGAGGAACCACCAAAACATCAGACAAGGATAATGAATCAGAGACCCAAGAGTGACCAACATGGGTAATGTCAAGAGCACTGCCATTACCAACAACAACACGACGGTTACCAGATGAAGGGGTCACGCGTTGAACAGCTGACTGGGAAGAGGTCATATGGTTGGTAGCGCCAGAATCAACTATCCAGCGAATATGCAGTGAAGCGGCAGGAGAAAAGACTCGAGAAACCAAATGAGGGCATGTGGAGGCAAAGTGACCAAATTTCCTACACCACTGACACTGCAACTGGTACCATTCATCGTGTAATTTGGGACAAGAAGAAGCAGCATGACCCGAGGCGTAACAACATTGACACTCGAGTCGAACAAAAGAATTCAATTTTTCTTTTATTTTTTAAAATAAAAATGCGAGAAACTGCTGGAAGGCGCATGAAATCACGCGCGGCAGGAGAGAGGACGTGTGAAAACACGCGCGCATGGCACACATGCTTCTGGACCGACGAGCGCGTGGATCTGACGTGCGTCCCACATGTGCAAATTTTGGCTTACCGGAGATGACGGTGGCGAGGGCGTCATAACTGGAGATGTGGGGCTCAGCGCGGCTGCTCACGGTGCTGGTGGAATTGCCGAGAAGCCGGAGAAGACGCCCGAAAAGTTTGGCGGTGATCGGAGGTGGCGGAAGATAGCGGTGGAACGGGCTCGACAGGCGGATGCGTGAGCAGGAAGACGGCGGCGGCGAACGGAGCTGGAGAAGAATGTAGATGAGAAGATGACCGGAGATGGCGGCGGTGGGCGGCGGCCGGTTGCCATGGGCGACGGTGGGCAGCGGTCGACGGCGGCGGTAATGTGGAAAAGAGAATGTCGGGTAACTGAGAAAAGGGCCGGGAATAATGTTGAAAATATTTGGAAATATTTAGAGAGACCTGACTGATACCATGATAGAATGTAAAACCCACAAATAATTGTGCATGTGTGTATTTATATATACTAAGTACAAAGAGTATACACGAAATAATCAGATATGAAAAAAGATATATACAAAACCAATCAGAAATGGTATTTCTTTCTTAACCCGATTCTAATTCATTTAATATTCTATTAAGTACCTAATTTTTTGTAAACTTTCTCAAGTCATGTTTGATTATAAATTTCAACTAATATATGTGTTACAATATAATCATGTGATATATTGTTAAATTCCTTGCAACATGTATTTTCTAAATAATAATTTTTTATGCACTGTTAGTATATGTAATATATTAAAGTTATCGATAGTTAAACATGGTTTGAGAAAGTTGATTAGGAACTTTATTCTGGGACAGAGGGATTATATTTTTAGAATATCAACATTTTACAAGTGTTAATTATCTTATATATTTTTCCTGTCTCATTTTAAACTGCACACTTTGACTATCTGTCATCTACTCGAAAAAAGTGTTCGATCTTTAATATCTTTCATTATATTGGTGGAGGACTTAACTATAATTTAATCTAAAATATAATAAAACTACAGTCTATTAGGTAACATCTTCTTTCTGAACTGATAATTAGTCGAAAATATACACGTTAAACTAGGATCACAGCATTTGCATTGCTATAGGACAACTCATGATCAGATCAGATGTAATTTGTTCGAATGTCCGAACCGGACATTCTCCTTTTAGTTTGTCAATTTCCCACAGTTTATGATAGGAAATGGAAAGAAACTCAAATGGGTCACTGTGCACATGTTTCCTAGTAGACAGATTTTCGTGGTTAAATTAAAAGTTTGGGCTCTAATATTTAGGTTCTATTTTAGAATTGTAGTTTTTGAGTTTTAACATCAATTCCATCACATAACGGTCGTTAAAAATATCGTGTGATCATTTTTTATCCAGCTTTGCAGGACTACACATGTGCCATTTTCTCTCTTTTATTTTTATTTTTATTCTCACTTCTCCCCACATCAATCTAGTGCCTTCCCCACTATTATGCCGCTACCACCTCCAATCAACCACCACCACCAACACCTTCAGTCTGCCACCACCACTGTAATGTTGGTGCAATTTGCGAATCCCCTGTGCTTCACTGGAATACTTGCTTACAAACCCGCCCTTGCTTACAAACCGAATTGTGGTTTTTATGAATTCTTCTCAGTTCCATAGATAGGACTGGAAGTGGTGGTGATGGCAGCGACAGAATGGTGATGAAGGAAGTGGATTGTTGCCATTCGAAGTGGAGCTTGGAAAAGAAAAAAAAGAAAAGAATAAATGATAAATATATCCTTGTGAAATTGAGAAAAATTATCTCGTGAATATCACGTGTCATTTTTAATGACTATTATGACAAAATCAGCGCTAAGTTATAAAAAATTACATTTAAAAATATTCAAACAATTATATGCCCCTAAACAATATATTGTAGCGGATCTAGCAATTATAAAAACAGCGTTGAAAACAACTTTGTTAAAAAAAAATTGAGGTGCATAAATTACAAAACGGAGATGCTTGCTGCACAAGAGGTCCAAAAGTGCATGCGCATATCTACTTTGACTTTTTTTTGACAATTATTGTTTTTAAAGGAAATAATAGTTAGATGTGACGTCATATTATTATGTGCTTGAATTTATATTATTAAAATGTGTGGATGAAATTGAATTTAGAATGGGAAAAGTAGTAGAGTGCGTCTCTTGAAAGACGGTTTTTCCATAAGTCATTGAAAGACCAAAATTTAAATTGTAAATTAGAAGAAATTTAGATAAATTTTTTCATGTTGTATGAATCGGGTTATAAAATTTATAACTACTACACGTTGCATAATAAAACTTTAATATTGCAACAAAAACGTTTTAACTTTTATTATTATAATTAAACTCCTTCTTTTCATAAGCCAATGGAAAGACTGTCTTTCCCTAGAATTTGTCAAAATAGAATGGGTGGATGAAATTGAAGAAATATTAATATAACAGAAAACTGTGTAAAATTCACAAAAACAGTTTAAAAAGGAAAGTGAGTGACTTCCAATAAAACAGAGGGAGTACATTTAACTTGGGCGTATAACCACATTTTATTACTAGAAAGATCGGTGAGTCATTACTGTACACAAAATTTGTGGACGCATGTCATTGGGTATCTATTGTATTAATGTTCAAAGACATAGGATATTGTCTTTTTATTGTACCTGCACAGATATTAATATGCAATATGTGCCTAGTGAAATTAGTATATAACAGCTTCGTAAATCGGTGATATATAATATGTAGGAAAAACCGTCATCAAAAGATGCGGTTGAATTAAAATTATAATCATGTAAAAGATTTTAGTTGCAATATTAAAATGTTATTATGCAATGTGCAGTAATTATAAATTTATAAGCCGATTAATACAATCCAAAAATTTTATCTTAATTTCTTTTAATTTACAGTTTAAACTTTGATTTTTCCATAAGTTATGGAAAAATCGCATTTCAAGAGACGGATTCATAATAATATATCTTAAAATTGAAAACTAAAGAACGACCATAAAGTGTAATTCATTTTTAGTAGTTTTTTTGTTAATGGTTTTTGATTACTTGAATTTGGTTGTTTTTGCTGACATTTATCGCTCTTTCTTTTTTAATTCCTCAATCTGGCTTGCTAATTTCATACTAATAGTGTTTCATATCGGTTGGTTGGTGCAATAAATTTCACTAATTTGAAGTGTATAACACTATTTATTCTCAATCGAGTCAGATTTTTAAAATATAAAAATATTGTAATATATATATAACTAAAGCTAGTTTAGTACTATTAAAATGTGGTACTCCCTCCGTTTCACTGGAATTGACATGGTAGCCTTAGGTGCTTGAATTTAAGTGAATGAAATGTGTGGATGAAATTGAATTTAGAAAGGAAAAAAGTAGAATGAGTGGATGAAATTGAAGGAATCTTG
>JAULKM010000008.1:9762458-9799653 GCA_032355605.1 Rubia tinctorum
TGCACTAAAAATTATCTGAGGGTTATATTGGCACTTATGTCAAGTATGTAGGGTTATAAAAGCACTTTTCTCTAAAATGTAAAACCCACAAATAATTGTGGTTGTGTGTATTCATATATATGCTGAGTACAAATGGTATATAAGACATAATCAGATATTGAAAAAAATATATACAAAACCAATCAGAAAGCGTATTCGTTTCTTTACCTAATTCAAATTCAAATTCAAATTCAAATTCAAATTCAAATTCAAATTCAAATTCATTTAATATTCTATTAGTACTATTTGTATTTTGAAATTTCACGGTTTTAAGCCAGTATCACTAGGTGATCTAGGGTGTCTACACTATCTGACTATTGAATTTCACTTGTAAATTAGTTTAGAATATTAGATGATGATTCTTGATTCTAAGACATGCTCTTAACATTTTCTATTGTCCTATCTCGTTTAAATAATACTATTCCTGTTCTAATCATCTAGTATTAGTCTCAAGAGTGGTTTCTCTTCCTTGATAAGGCATGATGCAATGGTTAGAGGTGACGGGGGGCTTTCCTATTGTTCAATACCCCCTCAGCTTTCCTGGGCAACAAAACAAAGTTGACTAGCAAATAAATGGTCAGTTTAAGAAGCCTCGGATTAAACAAGCACTCATCTTGTATCGCAAAGCCGAACTTCACAATCTTCTTTTAGCTGCAATGGCGAACACGTCTGGTCATACATGGAAAGGATCTGTGTTATTTAGCATTACCTTCTTATGATTTGAGGGTTTTAGTTTTGACACCTTAATTGTCGGCCTCAGTTAGTAGCTTGAAGGTGTGGATCAGTAAACCTGTAGAAATTGTGATGCTAAAACACCTCGTCATTTGTTTAAACTCAAATAACTGTTGGTTGTGATTGATTTTCATTGTTGCTGTGGTCAATTCAGCCCTTATATTAGCCTTTAAATTGATTGCTTTTTGGTGGCAGATTGCCGCCCATAGTCGCAAATCATTGTAGAATTTAAAAGGTCTCACCTGCATTTCACAACGATGTAAGGAATAGTTGCCACCTGTCCTTAGATTGAACAATCGAATACCGAACAGCTATTCAATCATTCCTGAGACTTGAGAACTAGTTTGATGTGAATGTTCAGGATCAGGCAGCATATTTGAGACCTTGCAGCTTCAGAAACCTTTGATTGTGGTGGTCAATGAAGACTTAATGGGCACCCATCAAAGTGAGTTGGCAGAAGAATTGGCAGAGAGGAAGCATTTGTTTTGTGCTCGACCTGTAACACTCCACCGAACCATTGCAGAAATGGAGTTGGGATCTCTTATTCCATACCAACCAGGTGATGCAACGCCAGTTGCTGGATAGCTATTTTTCCCCATCGTAGGTGAAAATTTTGAGGCAGGAATTCTCGATGTGTTTCCAAGATTTCCTAAGACCTCTATCCACACTAGGGTAAACTATGTACCATACTGAGGTGGGCGTGAAGGAAGGCTAGTTTTTAGAATGTGAGTAAAGATGGCAGTTAACAAGCTTCAAACCTTAAACTAGCAGAATGGTTTAAACAAAATTTTGAATTGATGGTATTGAATGATCAGTTGATTGATTTCTAAGTTTCTATTGTATAATGACCGATTTTGAGGATTAGAAAGCAGCTGCGTTTTTCATGCTTAAGTATGCTTAGCGGACAAGTTGACAGTAATAAATCCAAGGGATGCACGTGAGCAAAGCATCAGAAACCTTTTTCGAGACAACTTAGATTTCTGGAGCTATGCAACACCCAAGTCTTTCTTTGGACAAGGCAATGAACTTCGAAAGCTCAGAAAAACAAAGAGAATAATGCAGTTCTGCTCTAAAGCCTTGAAAAGTCATCATCTCTCCTTAACCTCTGGAGTGTAGGCACTATCACAACTTTTTTTTAAACACTTTGCTAAATTAGAAAGAATTTAAAGTACGGTTTCTTTCATGCTCATATCTTGATCCAAAACAATTGAAACTTTTCAACCTAGGGGTCTTCAAGATCTTTTATTCATGTAAATACAACCAAGAGGATCATTGAAAATTATACCTATACTGGTGTGCAAAGATGGTCGTTCGCCATTTTGACATCCACAAAAGCTGCAACCTTGGGAAAATCGCACAATTAGTTCCTGCAGACTCAGCTACATATTGTTCTTACCCACTAGTTGGCTCCTTCTCAACAATCTTTTGTTCTGAAATTTCATCCACGGATGCAGCAGTAGCTTCTTCAGCCTCATCCTTTCGTGTTTTACTGTTCTTCCTACTAATTCTATCGGAGTATTTTGCAAATGCAGCTGAGAGTGCCGACTTAACTGTCAGTTCAGCATCCATCCTTTTCTTCTTATTTGCATCACCAATCTCCTTTTCATCTTCTTTACTTCCACTTACAGTTGTAGGTTCAGCATTGACTGAAATTGGATTCTCTGGAACAGATGAATGATTGGGAACAACACGTTTGAATGGTTCATGGAAAGTGTCATACAAGCGTTTTACCTGAGGCAAAATTAAAAGCATCAATTAATGTCCGGCAAAACAACCAAAAGAACCCTCCCTGACCAAGGAAAGAATTAAAGCATCATAATTGATAAAATCAGAGATCGCAGAGCAACTCAGCAGGGAGGCTTTCAGTTTACAAACAGTCGAACAAAAAACTTTCTTTTTTAGGGATGTATCCTAATATAACCCTACCTACTTGACTAAATACCAATATAACCCTCAAATAATTTTTAATGCAAAAATAACCCTAACTAATGTAAGTGCCCAATATAACCCTCAGATCTCATTTCCGGCATTGATTTATATTTTTCGGCGTTGACTGTATGTAAAATGTCCGCTAATAAAGTGTGTGGTACTCGGTTGACCTTAACGGACGATCACATCATCATATACACCATTATCGCATTATAACATCTTATGCACTATAAAATTCGGCATCATAACACCATCATTCATATTAAACACCATTATATGTAGCCTCATTTCAAAACTCATCAACATTAAAAACTCTAGGTCGAAAAACACAACAAAAGAACAACCATACAACACCAACAGTCATCCAACCATCAATCCATACTAAATACAACAAAAAAACAAAATATCATCAAAACCCATATATTCTATAGTATATGCTGATATAACCCTACACTTTTGCGAATGTGCTGATATAACCCTAAAAGTTTTAGGAATGTGCTGATATAACCCTATCAGTTTTCATAATGTGCTGATATAACCCTACCTGTTACGACGGCAGTACAGCAGTGGTACGGTGGTGGTCCGGCAGCGGTCCGGTGACAATATTTGGGGTATTAATGACTCTAAGGGTAGTAAAGTTATTTTCTATTTTTTTAGCATACTATTTTTTTCAGCAAAAATGGATTTTTACAAAATTCCGGCTAAAAGTTTTCGGAGAGGGTTATATTGACACTTACACTTATTTTCTAGGTTATATTGGCACTTTCGAACACTGAAAGGTTACATTGACACTTATATCAAATCAGGTAGGGTTATAAAAAAAAAATTAATTTTGATAAGAAACACAGAATACTAAGCAAAGATATTGTACAAACTTAGCAGGTAATACTTCGTTTAGAATGTGAGAAAGGCCCTAAAACGATTTAAAAAGTGATTTTAGTAAATCACGAATTAATTAATTCTGGTTTATAGCCAAAAGAAAATGTAAAAGATACTAAGGTAATATCTGGAAGAAGCAGAGCACTATTTTCTCTACACCATATTCTCTGTTCGTAAAATATCACTGGGACTGGAAGTAAAAACTATGAAGCTGCAGCCTACAGGATTTGCAAAGCTAACAAATCCAATTGTTGGAAACTAAAAGAAAGTATGAACAAAAAAATGTAGCTGAATAAGAATGATAGGGCAAATGGAAGACATGGTAAACTAAAACAAACAAATAACGAATATGTCATCAAAATGTGTAGGAATAATCTCAATCAATGACAATACAAAAGAAAAATGCCTGAGGTGGTTTAATCTGTATGCACGAGACCTTTAAATCCCCCAGTATATTGCATGAAGAAAAGAAAATCATGAATTCAACTAGGGAAGGGGGTGGAGGGTAAGAGCTGGAACTATCAGAAAATATTTGATCTACTACTTGAAACATAAATGAGTACATGTGTATTGACAAATTAAAATTCAGTCTAAATATGTTCTAGACAACCAACTCCACCGAGTGAACTAAAAGCTTCACAGCCGTTATTGAAAGAAACCTAGCCACAGATGAAAATTACAAAGCCATTTATCATGCACTACTATGTTAGATTTCCTAATAGTAGACAGTGGATCAAACCATCCAATTCAGAAATTCTGCATGAGTTCAGTTGCACTGTAAGATATGTAAAATACCTTGCGCTCCCCTATGCCTGGGCAGCGAGCCAGATCTTCCATAGAAGCATCCATGATGTTAGACAATGACTGCATGCAGCAGCAACAACTTTTTTTAGTAACGAGGAGATAAACTAAGAAATATTCTACAAGAATCTGCAGGCATACCCCAAATGTAGAGCCCAGAGTGACAACATCAGTCTTGTTAACATGACGCACTGTAGTGAGAGCATGGTTTAGCTGCAATGGAAGGAAACGACAGAATTCAACCAGACAACTTGATTTCGTATGACCAAAGGTTTTTCATTTTCCAAGGTTTGTATATAAACAAGAAGTGACTTCAAAAGTCCCTGGACGGATAAAAAAAAGATGAAGAAATTTACTAAGTAAATTACCCGAGATAAATAGTCCGAGTCCATCTGGCCCTGAATAAGATCTGCAGGTTTATTTTCATAAACCTTTATCGTCTCCAAGTACCGACCACATTCTTCCAAGCTAATATCAAGAATGGAAAGATAGTTCCAGGCATCAGAAGACATGAAGATTTGTAGCACTACAGAAATAATCTTGACAGAAGGAAATTGATGAGAGTCGTCGTAATTTTGGAGGAGAGGCAGGGCTAGGAATTGATTCATATGTTTTTTTTTCCTAGAGCGATTGAAATGATATTGATCTTCTAATAAATCTAATATTCAGCTAAAACATACCCAACCAATGAGAAAGAAAAGGCAAAAACCCTAAATAATAGAAAATTCCCACCAGATACATGATCCTTAGTGCATACAAAATCATCCTAGAAATTCCAGACCAAGTATGTACCTCCAACCACATAGAAGAGTGCAATCATGAAGAAGTGCAGTTTTTGTGACTTCAAGCAATGGCTTAACAACGTCTTCCTAGAAGGAAAAACTAATAGATTAGAATTCAAAAAAGGACACATAAAATTCTAGATAATTAAGATATCATTGTTTTCTGAGAGTGAGGCTTACAACATCAACATGGCACAAAACGACGCGAAGCTTAAAGTTCTTTGGCAATTCCCTTATCCGGTAATAGAGATAGTCTGGATGAAGTAGATGATACCTAACACTGCCAACCAAAACCATAAATAAAACTGTAGTTCTTACATGCTGAGATTAATCGGCTCCATCTCAAATAGAAGTTCAAAATAGCATAAAACTATAAAGGGTAGAGAAAAGGGGGGGAAATGCACCAAGTATAGTTCCGAAAAGTAACATCTACTGCAAATAGAAAGTTTATTTCATTGATGCCCATGCAAGAAGACTACCTCATTAATCCTATCACTTCCTTCAAGACAATGAGTCCAGTATGAAAGTTAAGTCCTAGAGTTAAGCAGACAAGAGCACCCAGAAAAGACATAATTATAGCTTTAAAATCCAGAAGCAAATGAACGGCTCTTATCCAAGGCATTCACAACATTGTCTCCCCTTAACTTTTCTCGCGAAATACGATCAAACAAACTTATAATCAACATTTTAAAAGATCAAGGATGCACTGAACGAGGGCACACGAAATCCCCAAACTGGAAGTACATGACAAAATAAACAAGAAATGACGAGGTTCAAACCTTAGATACAGAGCACATGCATTCTGGCCCAACGAGTAGTCACAGACGATATCTGCAAAGGACCATCTTACATTTCTTATATGTTTGAGCAAAGGATTCCCCTTCTGCATGTCACAATAGCACCAAGATAACACATTTATTCAGATTTCAAGAGACACATACCTTAGTCTTCGATAAAGATAGTTAGCTGAAACACAGGTTAGATAGGGGGCTATCGCACCACAATGATCATCCAACAAATCAAACATTTCCACATAAGTATGCATATTGTGAATCTAACCCTTACAGAATTTCTTAACAATGTATTGTAGCCTACATTCATTGAGCCAATATTCGGCGTTACTGATGCATGTCAGATCACATTCTCCTTCCTTAGGTATTCATTCCAAAGAGAATTTGCTATAGGATTTTCATCAGGTACTAACTAACATCAAATGAAAAGGAGGTTTAGAATAATATTTAATTAATCACCACCAAGTTGTAATTTGGGTTTTTACACAAAAATTTGATCACCAACTAGTCGGGTGTCAGTGTAATCTAATCCTAACAAGCCTTAAATGGTACTTTTCAGGGTCTTCATAAAATATGTTTAACCATGAAAGTCTTGATTTAATAACACATGGCTTGAAATCACAAAAAAAAAAATTTGACATTTTGAAATATTGACAAATCACCTGTCTATGGCTAACAAGAATGGCATTCCTACTGGGACCACCGGAAGCTGAAGGCGACGGCGTTGCTGACGTGGAAGGACCTTCGAACTGACCGGTCGGCCTTGAAGGCGCGGAGGAGGAAGGCTGCACAGTAGGCGGCGGCGGAGGAGAGTAGAACTCGGTGTTCTTGATGAAATTAAATGCTTGTGAGAAAGAGGGAGAGGGTTCGAAGAGGGAGGACGATGTGGACGGCGTCGTTTTGGCTTGGGAGCCTTCGATCACCTGCTGATATGAGGGTATGTTTATGACGAATTTCGACCGCTGGCTGTCGCTATTTCCTCCTTGCGCCGGCGCCGGAGGTTCGTCTCCCTCATCCATTTGTATCTCCGGTGGTTGTTCTGGTCGTTTGAATCTCTTGGTGCTTTTTTCGGGGGGGACAACTGTTTTATAAGCGTCCTCACGACTCACGATATATTTAAAAATTATCCCACAAGGTGTTTTTCACCAGTATATAATATTCATACCACCTCTCGTCCCCTATTTATTTCTCTTTTTTCCTAACAATTTACTAAGTCATTTTTTACCATCGATAACTTTAGTTAGTTACTTACAATAATGGACTATAAAATTTTACATTTTAAAACGCGTTACGGAGAATTCTACGATATCTCACACAATATCCATTGTTGTATGTAACAAAAGTTACCGATAGTCAAACATGTCATGAAAAAAGTTTTATTCAAAGGGAGCCATGAACAAGGACATGAGGAAGCATTCAATTCCAATAATTATCTTGCTGGGCTAAGTGACGCGAGTATGTAACCCAAGTTTGGGCATTAAAGTGAGGGAAAAGTTTAAACTCAGTTGCAATGCTCTAGGCCCGAATATCGGACCGTGTTTCGAGTCTCGGTATGGAGTGATTTTGTCATGAATTAGTAATCAAAATCCAAAATTACACAAGTAGCCTAGAGTTAAGAAGAGAAGAGAATGAATTATGTAAACTACAGAAATTGAATTATAATAATCAACTCTGATGTCGTTACCTCCTCTTACTGTAGCCTATATATTGATCTAACCACCTCCCTTAGGAAGAATAACTACTTTTCCCAATTGCAGTTACTGAGTTAAATTCTCAGCTCAATGTTTATTGTTCTTGCCCCTTTTGTCGTAAACCCAATTCCAAAGGCAAAGGACTGTTCTAGCCTTCCCTTCCATGGCAATCGTTCCCTCTTATATTAAGCTTGTTCACAAGCTAGATGAAACCTTAAATGTGGAAATTTTTGCATGATCATATTAGCCTCCTCCCAAGATGATTCTTCCTTAAGGAGATGTTTCCACTCAATAAGCCATTGTATCACTTGTTGATTATTATTCTGTACAATTCTTCTTTGCAATATCCTCAGAGATTCCGAAACCAAAACTTCATCTAAATATGCTTCCGGGATTTGAGTACTTAGAGCTGGAGCTGATCCCCGCTGCTTCTTTAAAAGGGATACATGAAATATGGGATGAACTCGGCTCCCCACTGGTATCTCCAACCTGTATGCTACCTCTCCAATCCTTTGTAGAATTTTGTAAGGACCATAAAAACGAGGAGCCAATTTCAAATTCTGCCTTCGAGCCACAGAATGTTGCCTATATTTTGCAGCTCAGGATATACTAAATCTTCTTCATTGAACATCCTTTCAGTCCTCTCAGCACCTGCGAACTGTTTCATTTTGCTCTGGGCTTTCTTTAAATGATATTTCAACAATTGATTGACCTTTTCTCTTTGGCTAACAACATCAACAGCTGCAGGAAATAAAGCATCTCGAAATGAGCCAATAGGAATCGCCAAAGGTTTCACACCGAATAAAGCTTCATGTGGAGTCATGTTAATGTTGTGATGATGAGGAGTATTGTACCACCGTTGGGAAAAGCTAACCCATTTCTTCCATGTATTAGGCTTACCACCGCAGAAACACCTCAAATAGCTTTCTAACACCTGGTTAACCCAAACGGCATTACAATGAACTCGAAATGACCATAATGAGTTTGGAAGGCTGTTTTAGCTATATCTTCTTTCCGAACTCTTATTTGGTGATAACTTGCCCTTAAATCCAACTTAAAGTAGTACCTAGATTCGTGTAACTCATTTAGATGTTTGTATATTACAAGTATGGGGAATCTATCATTGATGGTTAGTGCATTTAATCTTCTATAACCGATGCACAACCTCCAAGTAGCATCCCCCTTCTTCACTAAAATGGCTGGAGAGGAATAGGGACTGGTACTAGCTTGTATGACTTGATTTTCCATCATTTCGTTCACTTGTCTCTCAATTTCATCCTTGTAGGCATGGGGGTACCTATAAGGTTTCAATTTAAATGGTTGAGAATCAAGCTTCAAATTTATTTGATGATCAATCTTCCTCTCAGGAGGCAAGGTTTTGGAATAAAAAAGACATCAGAGAAACAGTTCAGAACCTGTTTAATGGTTTCTGGCACTTCTAATACTTCCAATGCTTCCAAAATTTTGAATGATTCTAGATCCAAAACTCCTTTAAAATATTTTCTTAATGCTTTTCATTGATCCTTCCTCCAATTGATATTCTCCTTTTCTCTTTCTAGATTCATTTCCTCCAATCATGTTACAGACTGAATTCCCGAGCTGCTATATCTGAGTATCTTCCCAGGTCATGTTGTTGCCTCCATTACTTTTCACCATGTAGCAGCCAATGATAGTCATTACTAAAGAAAGAGATACGTTGAGCTTTGAAACCAAAGGTTAGTGGACCGTAACACGTCATCCAATCAACTCCCAAAATCATATCAACTCCTCCCAACTTCATCAACCTTAAGTCATACCTGAACTGCAAATTTTTAACACTCCATTCCACATGAGGAAACTCATAAGCTCCATACATTTTACTACCACCTGCTATGGTGACAACAAAGGGCTTAGTGTTATAAATCTTCATATCAGTACCTTTCAAAACCACCGGATCAAGGAAACTACGGGTTGAACCAGTGTCAAGCAATGTCTGGATTTTGCTTCCCTGCAAGGTACCAAAAATGTTTATTGTATCAGCCCTGCTCTCAGCTCCAATAGCCTGAAGAGATATTTCCTCATGATCTTGTTCTTGCTCAGGCATCATATCATCAACTTCTTCAACAAGGATTTCACCCGGTTCCACTTGCTTAAGAGCTGATATGTGATGAACTTGTTCAAACCATCATCTATGTCCTGGAGAGAACTTATTGCCACATTTGTAGCACAAATTATTCTCTCTTCTATATTGAGTTTCTTATGGAGTGATTCTCTTAAACCTATCACCATCCCTTATTTTTGCCTGTATTCCCTTTCCATCCGGTATACCTCTCAGAACTTGGAGTGACACATGGTTTATGAACAGTCATGTTCGGACTCACTGTCCCCTTAGTTTTCCTCCTCACCTCTAAATTCATCTCTTGTAATACTGCAATTTCTACTGTGTCATAAAGAGTCGCGCGTTTGAAAAGCTTAACCCTCGGCCTCAAATCCTCTTTCAAACCACTAACAAAGCTGGATACAAAATGTTGCTCAGATAAACTCGGATGTTTGTTAGTGATTCTAGCCCTCAACTCTTCAAAGTTTTCCTGATATGATCTTACACTTCCAAACTAAAAGAGCTCATTAAATTCTTCTATTTCATCTCTTTCCTCATTTCTGTCATAATTCTCATCATTGATTTAGACTTTTTGTTCAAATACTCCTTCACCTCCTTGACTGAAGATTCAAGATCCTCCTGTTTCTTCCGACCGATCTCCGCACTTTGCCTCATCTCTAGTCCTGACTGCTTTGATTCTTGAGACAAAACCGTCACCCGAGCTTCCAAATCCTTCAATTGATTCTCCCAAATCTTGAGTCGAGTGCTCTTCGCCATGAATTTTCCAAGGATTTACTCGCTCTAATACCAATTTGTCAGAATTAGCAATCAAAATCCAAAATTACACAAGTAGTCTAAAGTTAAGAATAGAAGAGAATGAGTTATGTAAACTACATAAACTGAATTACAATGATCAACTCTAATGTTGTTACCTCCTCTAACTGTAGCCTGTATATTGATCTAATCACCTCCCTTAGGAAGAATATGATTCTGTTGCAACTACTTTTCCCAACTGCAGCTACTGAGCTAAATTCTCAGCTCAATGATTATTGTTCTTGCCCTAAACACAATTCCAAAGACAAGGGACTAGTTTAACCTTCCCTTCCATGACAGATTTCTGGTTGTGCCTCCCAAACTTTGTTCCTCAACTTTTTTTTAAGTAAAAAGATTTAGGTGCTAAAATAATCCTATGTTTAATTTGAAGTGTCAATCTAACCCTGTAAAATTTAAAAGTGCAATTCTAATCCTATTATATGGTCCAAAGTGTCAATCTAACCATAAGAACCTGAATTTGGCCGGATTTTTGTGAATTGACTATAATGACCTTGTTTTTTAAAAATAATAATTAAAATTTTGGAAAATACTATATTGCCCTTGCAACCCCTCTTTTCTTAACGCCATATCCCGCATTCGTCACCTTGGTTCTCCCACTTCCCCTTCACACAAATCCCACATCTCCGTTCTCCCAATTGGATGGGTTGACATCGCGATGGCGCCGGAGCTGAGTGACGTCGAGCGGGGTGGAGCCAGCGCTAGGTTTTTGACCAGGGGTGGAACTAGGGGGCGAGAGAGTGCGCCAGCCTCCCTTATGATCCGCCGGACAAGGGAGATTTAAGTGTTTGGGCAAGGAAGAGGTTGAAGAGGAGCGGGTCCGCCCCTCCTTGAAAATTGCAGAAGTTGCAGGTTTTGTTGTCTTCTGCGTGAAAATGATCTCATTTCCTTTTGTTTTGTTTTTGTTTTAAAACTTTCCAATACGATGTCATTCCATTCGAGGAATAAATTCATTAAACGACTACCTCGTGTCTCCACTTGACTTATGCCTACCATTTTGCCTTAAATGTAGTATTAGTTGTTGATATGTTGTACAACTGTAGTATTGTCGTACGCACCACTATCGATTTGTTTTATCTTTTCTTCTTCCATTTATTTTTTGATACATACCTTAGCGAGTATAATCGGTTGGTTGTTTATATGGTATTTAATTATTTATGGTACCATTTAATTCATTTTTCCTTTTGGCTACTTATTTTATTAGTACCTAATTAAATATTTTAGTAAATATGGTCAAATATATTAGAAATTGCATTTGCTAAAAACTAAAATTGAATATTAAGATGTATGGTATTCTTTTAATTTAAAATATATTGTGAGTTAACTATTCGTCAATCACTATATTTTTAATTGTGTGTAACAAATAATAATTATTTGACTTTTTTAAAACATATGTCTAATAAAAATCTAATAAGATTTAACATGAAACTATTCTAACATACTTATGTTAATGATATTTATAATTTATTTTAAAAAATATTAACTTCACAAAATATATACACGTGTAAATATTTATAAATTTTACTTATTTTTATGATGGTAAATTTAAAATTCTAGAAAATTAATATTTAAGAAGTACTTTATATCATTTTATTATAGTTTAATTTTAATTTGATCATTTACTATAAATTTTATATTGTACTTCCTATATTAAAGTCTAAATTATGTTATTGAATATATTTGATTTTTTTGCCTTTATCAATCACCCCCAGTTTATGACTGGTTCCGTCACTAGTTTTGGTTATGACGCCAGGATGGGGTGGCGCCGAGCTGGGATTAGGTAGGGTGGCGTCGGGAAGTCGGCGAGCTACGATTTTGACCATGCGTCAAGATGGGGTGGCGTCAGGGTGGGATTGGTTAGGTGTCGTCATTGTGGCACCGGGGAGTCAGCGGACTAGGGTTTTGACCATGCGTCGGGATGGGGTGGCATCGGCTAGGGTGGCATAACAGTGGCACTGGGGATTGGTGATGTCGGATGAGGCTAGTTAGCTTGGGGTGTCGTCTCGGCGAGGGGCGATGGCGGATGGTGGTAGCAAAATGGAATAGCATTGGTGTTTTTTCCAGATTCCGGTGGCAAAGTAGTTTTTTTTCCAAATTATGACCGCGAAGAAGTCCCTTTTCCCCTTATTTTTTAGATTTTGTTTTATCAATTTGTGGGCTTCGTTGTGTCAGTGACGGGGATGAATCTCGGTGGTGTTTTCTCTAATTAGGAAATCATAATGTTTTTCTAGTTGATTTTTTTTCAAATTTTGCCAGCAGGCGGTGACGGTTGGTGGTGGCAGAACGGCGACGCTGGTTTTGGTGACAAAGAAGAAGAATCTTAGGGGGTATTTTTGTCATTAATTTTGTAGTTTTAAGACTAGGGGTGTTTTAGTCTTTTTTGGTTCGGTCAATACTAAGAAATGTCAAGTCAATGCCGAAATAGTGCCAAAAGGTTATATCGGCACATGTGATGAAAAAATTAGGATTAAAATCTTACTTTCAAATTATTAAAGGTTAGATTTGCACTTTTGAAAAATAATAGGGTTAGATTTGTATTTTACCCTAATAAAAATTACAATTTAAAACAGCAAAGTGTTATGAAATATTTGTTTATTACAACTTGGAAACAAAATATAGGTATGATGTTTGTGATATGGAATGAAAGTAATATAAATTATAAATGTGAACAATAAAGATGTGGAGATGAGAGGAAGAAAATGGAAATGTGTGATGCTTCTTTATTTGGATAATCATTTCTTCACAAATGGAAATGATGATTACATTCATGAAACCACCTTCACTAATGAAACCTTCATTAAACAATAATTCATGAAGCCTCTTCAAGGCTTTGTTTATGAAGGGAGTTTCATATGCTATTTTGCCTTATTTTATGAACATTCACACATTGACGTTTCATAACACTCCCTTGAATGTCCATTCTTGGAATAATGCCTCGTCAAAAGCTTACTAGAAAATCTAGTGTGGCAAAAACCCAGTGAATGAAAAAGAGTACATTTTCCATTGGAGCACACTGGCTCATTAAAAACCTTACCAGGAAAACTCAGTGGGAAAACCATGGCTAAGGGGAAATAGTATAGTGTATAGCTCCCCCTCTTGAGCATATCATTTAATATTTATTAATCGCTGCATTCCAATCTTGTGCACCAGTTTTTCAAATGTTGACGTCGATAGTGATTTGGTAAAGAGATCAGCCATGTTGTCACTAGAACGAATTTTCTGAACACAAATTTTATCATTCTTTTATAGGTCGTGAGTGAAGAAAAACTTTGGTGAAAAGTACTTTGTTCTATCTTCTTTGATGAATCCTTCTTTCAGTTGAATAATACAAGTAGCATTGTTTTCAAACAAAGTGGTGGGAATGGTCTGTTGAGAGGGAATAACTCTGATAAGTCGTTTCTTTTTTTTCAATCCAAAACATTATACCACTTTGTTGGGAGGAAACTTTAAATGGAAGTAGAAGGGTTTAGAAAATTTTAGGGGAGAACGGAGAACTTGGAGGAAGAGACTATTTGTATAAGAAGAAGATTTCTATTGTTTTTTACTTAATTCAAACTCTACTAGATTTCATTAAAAAATCAAACTCTACTATATCTCCCATATTTATACTAGTGACATCATCCAACCAATCGCTAAGATCTTGTCACCCCAACTCAAATTTAATGGCTACAATCAGCTATCTTGAATACTCTTTACAACTCATTTATGATCTTCACATTCTAGAGATCTTTAGAACTTTCTCTAGAATCTTCCATACTTTTTAAGACTTCTCTGGATTTCTTCTAGATAACGAGCCACTAAGAATTTATTTGGACTAACCCAAAATCAAGTTTACTTTTCAATAGCCCCCCTTAAACTTGATTTTCCACTCCCAGAAAACTCCACATCCTGATTAAATTATTGCGCTTTTGTTGAAGGTATCTGCCAATTGATCACCTGTCTTCGCGTGTTAGTGTGTTTACTTGGATAATAGAGAATTGGATTCATGCTTACATCTCTTGTTGATTTGTTATCCACGAGGATCTTTGTTGGCTTCTTTTGCAAAATCATCAACTTATTTGCATTTTTCTTTCTTTTGAATATTCGTTTCTCATCAATTTCCTTCTCCCCTCTTAGTATTGATGTGTCAACTCCTATGTGTCTTTCTTCTTGAACTTTAAGTCTTTATCCTGTATCTTTCTTTTTCTTTCCATTGCATTTTCAATAACACTAAAATCTTCCTGCTGATTGCGTAAATTATCATCCTCCCTAACCTCTTTATATTTGGTTGACAAAACATCAATTTTCTTCAACTCCTCGAGTGGTAATGTGACATTGACCTTGTCTATTTTCTGCAAACTGAGCAGATCAGAACTCTCGGCACCAGCCTTGTTGTGCGCATCAGGAATATTATACGCGTGGATTGCTCCAAGAAAGGTTTTTGGAGTTATATTTGTCACTTGCTCATCATGAACCTGATAAAGAGGACTATTTGGGTCATTCCTTTTCTGTTTGCAAAGATAAATAACATTTGGCATTTCAACATTAGTGGGAGTTCTTAAAAGGTTATCCACAGATTGAATACCATTCGTTATTACTTGTTCCTCCATATGCTTTTCTTCTTCTTCTTCTTTTTATTCTTCTAGTGGGATAGTTGGCTCCTCTCTTGATTGCTTGATGCTTACTTCTTTTAAATTTTCTTCTTCTATTTGTGGGAATAAGTTGTACTCTTAATTATGTGGACTCTAATCTCATTCTTCTTCTTCATAGATTACTTTTTTGGAGGCAAAAATTAGAACACCATCTTCTTGGCTTGTTTGTTCAGCGTAGTTGGCGTTCTCTTGAACTCTTTTATTTCTTGGAGCTCAGCATTCCGAGGCATAGTGCCCAAACTTGTCATCGGTGAAGCATTTGATGTGAGATTTTTCATACCTGGGTTTTGATCTCCATTTACCACGGCCTCTAAGTGAGTCTTCTCCTCTATGGTTGTTATTCGACCTCCAAACTTGCTCGTATCCATGTCCACGACCACAATCTTACACTCAGTTGTATCTCTATTTGTATTGGCTCCCACTATCTTATCCCTTTGTTGGATGCGCATGCATCTTGAATGCCTGCTCCATGACTTTCTCCTTATTCTTCTACTTTTCTTCATAGGCTTGCAATGAGAATATAAGTTTCTCTATTGTCATGTCCTCTAAATATTGTGTCTCTTCTATTATATTTAGTCAAATAGAGGACCAGGGTTTGTTATAGTTAGAGTTGTAATTACCTTATAACTCTTTGATGCAATCTTCTATTTATTCCCATAAATCAATAACAAACTCATTACGGGAAATTATTCTTTCATGGTATCAGAGCAAGTCTGATCTTGGACCTAATTTCTTTCCCCTATTTTTTCCTTCCTTCATTACTGTAACATCCCTTCCCGCCGACGTCATTTTCCGGCCAAGTCTCTGATAAACTCCCAGTATATCAGGTTTTCTTCTCCGGCCACAAATTTCTACAAAACTTCCCATCGATACACTCTTTTTCTGGGTTCTCTCCAGCGTCATCCGTTATCTCCGGCATTTTTCCAATATCACCGTTACCTCTTCCTTGTAGTAGTTCCCGGCGTTATCTTCGACAATGTCATCTCCAGTCCACAATGTCATCTTTTCAGGAAGTCTTCTTCCACCATCTCTCCTCGTGGTGTTTTTCTCCTGTAGCGGGGGTATCAACTCCAATTTGTTTTTCGATGGTAGCAACAAGATTGGTTTCAGTGAATTTGTATTCGGCGTCGGCATGAATTAAAATCAGAAGCACTGGGAGTCCCCGTTCTTGAATCTACATGGACTTCTAGAGGTGCGTGAACCACGCGCATAAGCCAAATGCGTGATCCATGTGAATAATCCACGTGTGCAATTATTGGTGGCCACTTTTGTTTTCTTCGGATTGTGTGCTTCAAAATCATATTTTTCATCTGCCACTTTGCAGTATGGCTCATTTTACTAGTATATCAGTATTTAAGCACCATGGCTCCAAGTGGATTATAAACTCTGGCGCCACAAAATATATGGCATCCTCCCCCACTATTGACTGTTGTTGATCACGTGACACCTTATGATGGTTCTCACTGCGTTGTTGTTAGTAATGGTTTTCAACTCCCTATTACTCATGTTGATGATTCTCGAATTTCTAAAATTCTGCCTCTTTATAATGTGCTTATTGTGTCTGATATCACTAAAAAAAATTATTTTTATTGGAAAATTATCTCGAGATTTAAACTCTATTGTTTGCTTTAATGATAGCTCATTCATTATTAAGCATAAAATCACTAGTGAAGTTTTGGGTCACAGTAATATTGCAAATGGCCTTTATGTTTTAGGCTACGGTGCATCTACTTTGTTGTCTACTGTGGAATTAAATAAGTCACGCACATCTTTTGTAACCTGGCATGCTAGACTTAGTAATGTTCCGCATTTATTTATTTATGTTTTGCGAACTTCTGGATCTTTATCTGTCTCATCGATTTTGCCTAAACCTACCATTTGTGATGCGTGTGAAAAGGCTAAAGGGAAGCGTTTATCTTTTTATACAAATGATAAACATGCTGGTAGGTACTTGAACTAGTTCATTGTGACATATGGGGACCCTCTCCTATTTTATATGTTGATGGTTTCTCCTACTATGCTATTTTTCTTGATGATCATTCCCGACTCTCGTGATTTTTCCCACTGCGCCGCATATATGATTTTCGGGACGTTTATCGCCAGTTTGAGGCTTTTGTGGAAACCCATTCTCTTCCACCATTAAGGTTTTTCAGAGTGATGGGGGGACTGAGTTCATAAATGGTAGCTTACACTCTCACTTTCATACAAAGGACATTCACCATCAGATTTCTTGCCCGTATACTCCTGAGCAGAATGGTCGGGCTGAGTGCAAGCACAACTACATTGCTGAAATGGGATTGTCTATGTTATACCACTCTCATATCCCTCTCTCCCACTGGCCTCACGCATTTTCTACAGTCATTTATACCATAAATTGGATGCCCACTCATGTTCTTGGTGGGCGATCACCATATGAAGTTATTAATGGTCGGGTTCCCATATACATGAACTTACATGTATTTGGTTATCGTGTGTACCCTTATCTTTGCCCATATGGAGCTCAAAAACTCGCTCCTCACAGTTTTCCCTATATTTTTATTGGGTACAGCTCCCAATACAAGGGATATCGATGTTTGGATCCTATGTCTGGAAAGATATATGTCATCAGACACTGCTCGGTTTGACGACACTTCCTTCCTCTATGCCTATTGTTCTGCTTCATTAACTACGTTCTCTCTAGATATCTCTACTTTTTTTTATCCTGCTAATGCATCAGATGATATTCCTGATTCTTCCACTATGGCATCTCCTCCTGCTCGGCTTGTCACTTCGGTTGCCAGCTCTCCTGGCTATTGATGTTATCGTCCTCACCGACTGCGGCACATTGTTCTGTCTGCTCTACCAATTTAGACCATCCATTGGCTGCCCCGATTCATCCAACTCTGCTTATCTCGCCATCAACCAACTCATCTGGTTTTCTGTCCAACCTATTTGGTTCACTGGCCATCTTATCGGTCCCTTTGCTTGTCTTTCCACCTTGGCCACGTCTTCGTCCTCATTGGATGGCTAATCGGTCCGCGACTGGTGCTATTCAGCACAAAGATTATTCTTACATTGTTGCTCGTGGTCTTCTTGCTGCTTTGCTTGCCCAGGCAGAACCTACAGATTATTGCTCGCCCCTTCAAGATCCAACTTGGGTTTCAACTATGAATGATGAGATGACGGCTCTGCGTGGACAACACACCTAGGTTTTGGTTCTACGATAATATGATGTCAACATTGTTGGCTCCAAGTGGGTCTATCAGCTTAATTATCATCCTGATGGCACTAGTGATCGCCATAAGGCTCATCTCGCCCTGGTTTTGATTTTGACCACACCTTCAGCCCAGTGGTCAAAGACTATACAGTTCATACAGTTCTAGCAATTGCTACCACATGCTCTTCACCTCTTCATCGGCTGGATGTCAAGAACACATTTCTCAACGGTGTGCTTAATTCTCCGGTTTATATGGCGCAACCAGTCGTCTACAAGGACCTGCTTCACCCAGATTATGTATGTCGCTTGTAGAAGGCCATTTATGATCTCAATCGAGCCCCTCGAGAATGGTTTCATCGTTTCAGCACCTACTTGGTTCAGCTCAATTTTTTGTGTATCTCGATTGACACTTCTCTATTCGTTATGTCTTAGGGGTCATTATTGTTGTACTTGGTTTATGTCGATGACATTATTTTTACAGGTCAAGATTCTACTCTTCTTTGTTCATTGACCGCACACATAAGGAGTTTGTCATTTCCTTGGCTTGGAGGTTTCACCCACTCCTTTGGGTCTTCTTCTTTGCCGGGGTAAGTATGCCCAGGATATTATTACTCGTGCCGGAATGTATGATGTAGCTCTAGTTTCCACTCCATTTTTCCCCGGTGCTCAGCTCCACAGCAACACCAGTCCTTCGTTCTAGAATCTGACACTCTATCATTCTCTGGTCGGGGCTCTCTAGTATTTGACTATTGCTCATTCAGATTTGGCTTTTACGGTCAACACGGTTAGTCAGTATCTTCAGAACCCTCTAGATGATCATTTTGCTGCAGTTACTTGGATTCTCTGATATGTTCGAGGCATTTTGCACTTTGGTCTCTCTTTTCGCTCTGCCAGCTCTCCTAGGTATTGGGGTATTATGATGTTGATTATGCACGTTGTCTTGAGACCCAATGTTCCATTTATGGTTATGCTATCTTTTTTGGTGGAAACCTTGTTTCTCGGAGTGCCAAAAAGTAGCCCACTCTTTCTCGTTCCAGTACTAAGTCTGAGTATCGTGCTCCCGCCAACACGACTTCCGAGGTTGTTTGGATGACTCGTCTTTTGCAAGATCTTTGTTTTCCGCTTTCTGTTTCTCCACTTCTTTTATGCGACAACAGTATTGCGATTTTCTTAGCTCAGAATCCAGTTGCTCACAAGCGGGCGAAGCACATTGACATCGACTATCATTTTATCAGGAGCTAGTTGCATCTGGCAAGTTGCGTGTTGCTCATGTGCCTATTTCCCTTTTACATGAAGTGTGCATTGGTCAATCTGTAAGTTAGTCTTCCTAGCATTCCTTGAAGCCATGAGTTCATACTGCTCTGATACCAAAATTGATATAGCACCAAAGAAGTTTTAGGATAGGGGAAATATAGGTTTATGGTTGTGGGTTAAAAGAAAAAAATGCAGAAACTTAAGAAAATAAAGATAAACTTAGGAATCACTCCTAAACCCTACATGTCACACATCGAAATCTTTTAGGCGTTGCACCTAAAAGTTAAAGCTTTGTCACACAAATAAAATAATCACGATGTAAAGCACAAGAAAATTTATTAATCTCATTCTGTCTAATTCCTCCTTGAGAGATACATTATTTATAATAGAAAAAATAAATCCTAATACAAAACGAAATTTCGGTCTAGTTTTCCTAAACCAGAACCTAAACAGATTCCTAATAACCAAAAGGAAACGATATCAAACTATTATTAAAATAACTACCACATTCCGAAAATAAAAAAGTAACAAATAAAAACCTTCTATAACCATGAAATCTATTGCCGGTTACCGTTCACATGAAATACTATTACCGGTTACTGTTCACGTGAAATACTATTACCGGTTACTGGAAAATAAACTACAGCATTCATAACCATTTTATGACATTGAATGAAAGATCGATTGAAGAGGCCAAAAAACTAAAAGAAGTTGTCCAAGTATTGAAACATAATTACCATGAAATTCAATTGCATTTTATTATTTATATTGTTATGATGGGAAGAAAACAACAGTGTATTAAACTGAAGGCAGATGCATCATGCATGCATAAGAATTTACTAAATGAAGCGGTTGTAATGTTCAGGATTGCGATGCAGGCGCAACATGTCAAGTACACGAATCTTAAGAATTCAGAATTTATCTTAATCTTCACTTTGAAGAATCTGTAACCAGAGGGCTAAAAAACTCTCTTACAGCCTGTAGAAAACCTCACTCTGGGTAAATAGCTGCAGAACTACAACAGAGGACAAAAGCACTTCACAATCCTATACTGCGCATTTTGAAAACGCAACCAACTAGTTCAAAGGAATATGTATATAACAGCTTCAACAAATAGAGATGAAGGCTATAATGCATATAAAAGATTGTTCTTACTTCCAATGCACGCCGGATAATGTCATTTATAACAAAAAAAAGTTAGTGATGCAACGTGAGGTTAAGATATGATTATGCTGCGTCAAGGTTTGATATATTGGTAAAAACAGATCACATAAAATCACTATAAATGTATGCAACATGCAAGTAATCATCTAATGATGATTTTAGATCCTTGCCATTGGTGAAGTATTACACAAAAATGAAACTTACACTGAACTTATTTTATGTTTACCTATCAAATCAAGCATAAATCATATGGTCATTTTGTCAAAGAAATGTTTACCTAATCCAGACATTTTTAATGCATGATTACCAGCTTGTAGCATAGCACCACATGAATAATGTTAAAGGGATATGCTCCAGATATTTAAAGTCCTCATGTCTTTACTCTTCAAGACTAATGAGTATGGAATTGTTTCCTTAAAATTTTTCCTTAATCGTCTAGAGTAATCTCTCTCTTATCAGAATAATCTCATATGCGAACAAAGATATATCTGCAGTAGTGTACAAACCCACTCTCAGTTTCTTTACTTATCAAGGCTCCAGTTATTGCTCTCAACAAAGTCCCAACTGCAGAATAAAGGTGTGTTCCTATATAGTCTCCATTTTATTCACCAACCAAAGAAAAAAGGTCCATACCATTTAATGTTATGCTCTCAAGTTGCAGGAATGTGCCCACTAAAATTCAAGATCATGTTATTCCTATGGCATAAGACTCGTTCATTATTCAACAATAATTGCAACCATAATGTCCACGAAAGCAAAAATACTGTGCATGGGATTATTTCTAATTTTGTCATCTGCGGAGGAAGTAAAGATAACATCAGCATTCCCAAAAACAAAAAGTTCAGCAGGAACAACTAGACACTAACATAGTCTGGATAGAAAAATAGCTGGAAAGAGATTCCAGGCATATCTCAAATAGAGTTACAAGATGGGAAATGCTGGTGCAATCGTAGAGAACAAAGCCAACCAAACCTACTCAATCGGGCCAATTTCAGGCATAGTAAGGAAAAGTAAATAAAGAAACCAGATTGGTACCTCCCGAGGTGATCGGTGACAAAAATGTTACGAGATAGTTCTGCAATGGTGGTACCCCCAAACATCAGCCGATAACAGCTCTTAGTTGATCGCATACACTTTGCAGTTTATACTTTTCTTCTAGCGTCAAGTTGGTATCCTTGTCTGCAGTCACAATTAAAGGCAATTAACGCTGAGGGTTCGCAGACTCGTTGAACACTAACTAGTTCATCAGTTATTTTCCTTAATGTCCAGAATAAAAAAAATTCAACATGGCAATACTGATATGCTACATGCTCGTAAGATGAAGGTTAAGTTGACACTTGACATGTACGAATAACACAAACCAGAACAAGAACAACACTTATTCTTTGTACATTGAGCGTCGTGGCTTCTTTTATAACGTCTTTTTTTTCCTTGCGTAATTCTGAATGTTAGTATTTGATTGATTGTACATATTATCCTACTAGCTGAACAAAATGCATGAAAGGAAATGCAACGCACCAATATCCGAAAAGGAGATGACCTATAAACTAGTAGTGTCAGGTTCACTTATGTTTTACAAGCACTGACACACGCAATTTCTCTAGTTCGTCATCAATGTAAAAGACTAGCATGCTAATGTATGGCTTATGACGAAGAAAAGGTTACTAACTTACTATAATTGCTTTTCAACTCTAATTGTGTCAGGAACTGGCACTGCTAATCTTCCCCCATAATGATGTATGAAACCAGTAACCACAACAAACATTCAGTCAGCTAAAACTGAAAAATGCTCAACAAACACAACAAAAGGTACTCCAACTATTGTTCTTGTTGCATTTCGAACAAATAAGAACCCGCATAATAAATCCAGTTTTTGGCATGTGGGATGCTCTCAAAAACATGAAAAACGCCCAATCATGTAAGAACATAAAAGAGGTCAATTTTTTAGGAATACAAACTCTACAAAGAATTGTAATTTTGTTGCATTGATCAAACATCCTAACAAAACCCACATAATTATATCAAATTTAACATATGCGATGCTCTAAAAAACATGAAAAACAATACATAATTGTATAGCAATAACATACCAGGAAACTGTCAATTCTTTCCTTTCATGAGGAGAGAGATGCAGTTGCTCCGAAGCATAAGAACTCAAGAGATGGTGTGAGTGCGATAACTGGAAGTGATTTGTTCAAGAAGAAGCTTCGACTGGAAGTGATTTGTTCTAGCATTTGAGTGATTCTTCGACACGGGAAAATCCAAAATAATGATAAAATACAGTAAAGAAAAATGGGTCTTGTGCAAGGGTACACAACTGCATATTTGACCCGTAGGTTTGGTCATTTTCTAAATATGCGATCAACCCGTAAATTCAACATGTCCGACCTATAATTATTTATTACACATTCAACCCATTATCCATTTTATCTATACTAATTCGGGTTTAAAAATTAAAAACCCATTTGACCCGCAGGTTACGGGTCAATATTGTCACTCCAATATCTTTTATAAACAACTAGCGAAATATCATCGCGTGTTGCTCGATATTATTAATTAAAATATTATGATGTACATTTTGTGTCTTACAATTAAATCAAAAACAAAGTTTATTTAAAATTTTAAATTTTAGTCATCTAAGAAAAACTACATGAGTTATGAATTGAAATAATTAATTTAATTAGAAATCGTTAAATATTGAATACAATAAAGACTGATTATTTTTATAATATTTCATTCAATTTTTTTTAAAATAAATTATTTATATATTGAGATTCATTTTAAAACGTTATCATAATTATGCGTATCTCATTGCAATAAATAAAAGTAAATATCAAATGACCTAATTAGTCTCGTTAATTATAAAATGTCCTCATTTAACAGTTAACCGGTCTAAAACAAGATTTTGTCATATATAATAAATAAATAATATGTATACATATTTCTATCAAAAGTACTCAATCATTGTAAAAAAAAATGAACATTTTGCTATTTCAAATTATGTGTTTATTTAGATTTTATTTAGTTATATATATAGATGTAGTATGAGATATTTATGGTTTTAAAAATATATGTTTAGAAGTTAAATATTTTAACAAGTTACGATTGATTATATATAGTAAACAATTAAAATCAGTAACATATTATAATTTTAAGGTAAAATCTTGGGAAAGACGGTCTTTCCATAACCTTATGGAAAGACGGTCTTTCCATAAACTTATGGAAAGACGGGATTTAATTATAATAATAAAAGGTAAAAGGTTTTTGTTGCAATATTAAAATTTTATTATACAACGTGTAGTAGTTATAAATTTTATAACTCGGTTCATACAACCCGGAAATTTTATCTTAATTTTTTCTAATTTACACTTTAAACCTTGGTCTTTCCATGACTTATGGAAAGACCGTCTTTCAAGAGACGGACTCTATGGAAATACCGCATTTCCATAGGCATATGGAAAGACAAAATTGAATTAGAATAATAAAAAGGTAAAATGTTTTACTTGCAACATTAAAAATTTATTATGCAACGTGCCGTAGTTATAATTTTATGGCTCGATTAATGCAATCCAGAAATTTTATCTTGATTTCTTCTAATTTGCAATTTAAAGTTGTTCATTCCATAATTTATGGAAAGAGCGTATTTCAAGAGACGAACTCATTTTTTATATTATTACCAATCACATATTAATATGTACTAAAATATGTCATTTCTAAATATTAGTTAACAAAAATAAAATAAAATCATATAAATGGACAAATTTTTGGGAAAGACCATCTTTCCATAGATGGAAAGATGAGGGTTGAATTAGAATTATAGAAAAGTAAAATATTTTAGTTGCAATATTAAAAATCCACTATGCAATGTGCAGTAATTTTAATTTTATGACTCAATTAATGCAAACCAAAAAATTTATCTTGATTTTTTCTAATTTGAAATTTAAACTTGGTCTTTCCATAACTTATGTAAAGACCATCTTCAAGAGACGGATGCTAAGAAAAATTGCAAATAAAATGTACGAAGTGTTAAATAAACCATTGAAAGTATTTACAAATAAAATCTTTCAGTATTATATTTAATATTTTTAAGAAGCATTTTATACTAATTTTTATCTCAAAATTAAAATTTATTAAAAACACTTATATATAAATAAAATTTTCTCTATCTATTATTATATGTGTTTAACATAGTAATTTAAGATATTTTTGTACGTAAATTAAATTACGTGGAAAGTATTGATTGCACTGAGTCAAAAGAAAGAACAACTAGATGAAAATGATTCACCTATTATCATGAAAATAATATTAAAAATATAAAATAAAATGGAAAGTGTATCAAATTTAAAAATATATATTGTAAAAAAATAAGTATTATGAAAGAATTTTCCTAACAAATTGAGATTGTGAATACAAAAAGAATGTGAATCCTCATAAATAGGGTATGATTAATTGCTCATTAATTGAAAAGAATTGAAGTGGAAAGGACATTGAAAATGTGGAAGAGATTTACATTGTAAAATGGGAATTGACTTTTTAAAATATTACATTTTCTATTATTTTAGAAAGTGACAAGGAATTATGCGTGAATGCCAAGTGACGAGAATTATGTGTGAATGTCATGTGGCAAAAATGACATCCTTTAATAAATACTATAGATTAGAGTAAAGTACTAAAATGACCCCAACTTTAGATTGAAAGTGTCAATATAACTCTGCAATCTCAAAAAGTGTCAAAATAACCCTTGACACCGCTGAATTTTTAGTCAACCATTTGATGGCCGAATTTTGTTGATTTACCCTTGAATTAGAAAAAAAAAAGTGAACCCTTCTTCCCTCTGTTTTTCTTTCATTTTTTCTTCTCGTCTTCCTTTCTATCCCGCCGACTCCCCGATTTCAACATTTCTCCACCTCCATCTCCAGCTCTCCATCCCCATTTCTCCCTTTGTCCATCTCTATTTCCCCGATTCTTCATATCTGTTTCACCGACTCCGCATCGGGGTTAGGGTTTGCAGGAGTTGTGAGGGGCTAGGGGACTGGGGCCGAGTGGCGGTAGGGCGTATTCTAAACAAGGCTAAGCAGAGATAGGATGAATGATGGTTTTTGGCCACTATGGCGGTTTCTGGCGGCAGCGCAGCCGCGGTCCCTGCGGAACTACAATAGTGAAGAAGATGATGAAAGATGTTTTAGGTATCATTTTTTAAAGTTTTTTTAATTAAGGTACTTCCTTCATTTCATTTCTTGTCAATGCCGAGATTTCATGGTCAACACCGAAATTAGATATTTTAGTTATATCGGCACAAAGTTTTTAAAAGTTATGATTAGATTGACACATAAAATAATTGGTTAGGGTTAAATTGGCACTTTCTGAGATTGCATGGTTATATTGACACTTTTAGTTTAAAGTTAGGGTTATAAATGTATTTATCCCTCAGAATTAAAGCGACACTCACGACCGCCTCTTGTCCAAGTCACCAACAAAGTCCGCATCAACATATCCTCTCAACTTAGCCTCACCTTCATTCACTCGTTTGTAGCGTAAGCCAACATTTGAATTTACCTTCACAAACCGAAGAACCCATTTCATTGCCTCCCAATGTTCTCTACCCGGGTTGGCTATAAACCAGCTCACAAGGCTAGCCACATATGCTAAATCCGGTCGTGTGCACACTATGGCGTACACGAGGCTTCCAAGGGCACTTGCATAAGGAGTTTTCTTCATGCTCACTTGACCCTCCTTGGTCTTTGACGACATCTTTGCAGAGAGTTTGAAATGAGCCGCCAAAAGTGTTTGAATCGCTTTTGCCTCCGACATCCCAAACTTAGCCACCACCTTCCGAAGATAATCACATTGAGACACAAATAATTCACCGCATCTCCTATCCCGTGTGATTTCCACCCCCGAAGTCTTCTTGGGCGGTCCCATGTCTTTCATTTCAAACTCACTTCCAAAAGTCGTTTCAAGTTGTGGACTTCGTTCTTGTTCTTCGACGCTATCAACGTGTCATCAACATATTGAAACAAGAATATTTCACTACCATCAACCCACTTAACATAAACACGACTATCAAAGTTACTCCGTAAGTACCCATTTCGCACCATGAACTCATCAAACCTCAAGTACCATTGTCTATGGGATTACTTCAAACCATAGAGAGATTTTCTAAGAAGACATACATTTTTCTCATTTCCAACTTTGATGAACCTTTCCGGTTGAGCCTTGTAGATCCGCTCCTCAATATTCCCATGAAGAAAAGTCGTCTTCACATCCATTTGCTCAAGCTCAAAATCATATTGATTTACCAAAGCAAGCAATACCCGAATGGATGTGTGCTTCACCACGGGGGAGTAGATTTCATTGAAGTCGATCCCTTCTTTTTGTGTGAAGCCCTTAGCCACCAATCTCGCCTGACACCTTGGCTCCTCAAACCTAACAATGCATTCCTTTCATTCAAACACCCATTTACAACCACCCTCCTGTTGTTTTTTAGACTTGTCCACAAGTACCCAAGTCTTGTTCTTGTCAAGCGATGTCATTTCCTCTTCCATTGCACACTTCCATAGCTCTTTGTCTTTACGCATCACCGCTTCTCGATATGACTTCAGTTCCAAGTCTTCCAACTCTTTTGCGGTAACCAATGTAAAAGCAACTAAATTGGAGTAACCATACCTCTCCGGGGATCGTGTTTCTCTTCTGTGTCGGTCCCTTGCCAATTGGTACGAGCCTAGGCTCTCATCATGACTTTCTTCGTTTAACTCTTCAATCTCTTCCAAGTGACCCTCATCAATAGCATCATCTTTATCCTCTTGTTCATCGCTACATTTCCCCAATAGCTCCACCTCGATTTCGGCTCTTTCCTTAGCAACCTCCATGCTATCCTTGGCCACTTGAGTAGCCTTGGCCTTGTAGTACTCAAATTCTCTAAAGACAACATCTCATCTAGTGACACATTTGGATGTTTCGCCTTATTTGTACCAAAGCTTCCAACCCTTCATGCCCTCGGGATAACCAACAAACATGCACTTCTTTGCTCTTGGATCTAGCTTGTCATCTCTTTGGTTCGTGTAAGCCACACAACCAAATAACTTCAAATCGTCAAGCTTCGATAGGGAACCATTCCACACTTCTATAGATGTCTTGCAATTCAAAGTCGTCAAAGGACATCTGTTGATCAAGTAAGTTGTTGTGTTCATGGTTCCTCCCTAAAACCTCTTCGGCAAACCAGCCTCAAATAACATACATCCCAGCCTCTCAAGTAGTGTGCGGTTCAATCCTTTCCGCAAGTCCATTTTGTTGTGGGGTACCCCGTACGGTTTTATGCCTAACCATGCATTCTAACTTAATGTACCGGTTGAACTCATCACTCAAGAACTCCAAACCATTGTCCGTCCAAATCTTCTTGACCTTCCTCCCCATTTGGACTTCAACCATCTTCTTCCAATCCTTGAACTTTCCAAAAGCCTCATCCTTTGATTTCAAGATATACACCCAAACCTTACGAGAACAATCATCAATGGGAGTAATGAAGTACCTACCTCCACCGAAAGTTGGCGTCCTCGAAGGCCCCCATAAGTACGAGTGCGCATAGCTCAACTTATTCGTCGTCATCTCCACGGATAGTGGAAACTTCACTCTTGTGGCCTTGTCGTAGATACAATTTTCGCAAAACTCTAAGTCACCAAGTTTATCATCCCCAAACAAACCTTGGTTGCTCAACTCCTTCAAACCTCTATCACTCACATGACCCAACCTCTTGTGCTATAGGTTCAACAAAGACGTCTCTTGTGGTTCTACAACTTTCGCCACATCACCAATCAAGGTGCTACCTTGAATGACATAGAAACCATACTCTCTAACATCCCTCATGACAACTAGTGACCTCTTAGTGACCTTCAAGACATTCTTTTCACCTCTCCATCAAAACACAAGTGGGTCCAAAGTTCCAAGTGAAATAAGGTTCCTCTGTAGTTGCGGGACATGCCGTACCTCCATCAAAATCCGCTCGACCCCATCATGTGTCTTAATATGTACAGTACCAATCCTGGCCACCTTACATGACTTGTTGTTCCCGAGCAACACTTCGCCCATATTGACTTTCTTGTAGCTCTCAAACAAACTTACATGTCATATGGAATGAGCATTCAGAGTCCATGATCCAACATTTGTCGGATTTAGTGGTGGAGACTGCGAGAACCTTGGAGTTCCCGTAACCATTAATAACTTCTTGAACAATTTCCGCCTCTCCATCTCGTCTCTTGGTTGCTCAATCTCCTCGATTCAGACAATTCTTCTTCACGTGTCCTTCTTCATGGCACTTGTAACACTTGATGATGAATTTCTTCGAGTTTCGAGACTTCGACCGTGACTTCTTCTTGCATTTGAAATCTTTCTTGTCTGGCCTCCCTTGGTGTATCACTAAGCTATCTCCGCTAGTACCTTCAATTTCTATCCGCCGCTTGTGTTCCTTTGACTTCAATGCCCCCAACAACTTCTTCGAGAGTAATCTCCTCTCTACCATGTTGAAGGATGTCAAGCATGTGCTCGTACGACCTTGGCAATGAATAGAGCAAAACCAATGCTTGATATTCATCGTCATACTTCACATCAATGTTCTCCAAATCGACAATCAACTTGTTGAACTCGTCGAGATGCTCCATCAAATCCTTTCCTTCTGTCAGCTTGAATGTAAAAAATTGAGCCTTGAGAAACAACCGGCTAGACAATGTCTTCATCAAGTAAAGTCATGACTCTAACTTCAACCATATCTCGGCTACCGACGTACAAAATATCACCTCCCTCAACACCTTGTCACCGAGACTAATAATAAAGTGTTGAAAGCCCTTTCTCACACATTCTCCTTCTTCGCCTCATCCCATGTCGCCGAAAGCTTATCGGACCCGTTTAGAGCCTTCCCGAGACCCATGTTCCCGAGGTGAGCTAGAATCTTCACTTTCCACAACTCGAAGTCAATTGACCCATCAAACATCTCAATATCGACTTTGGAAGTCGCCACCATCACAAAACAATCACAGCCTTACAAAAGACAATTTATCAAATACCTTGTGGTCACACAATAAACAACACAAATTTGCCACAAACAATGCTCTGATACCAATTTGTTGTGACAAACAAATAATATATATCACGCGGAAGCAATCAACAATGAGTGTACTAGCAATTGACAATATCAAAGAAAATCAAAGATTGCAAGAACACGGAAGGTTTTATCCAAGTGTTTTCACCTACGTCGTGCAAAAATGGTTTCACTAGATCGAAATTACAAGGATTACAATTCACCAAGAATTTCTCCTTTCTCTCAAAGGTCGCTCCTTTTGTTTTTGGTTCTCCCTAATCACGGCTTAGACACAAGCTACTGTATACCGTTGCCCTCTTGGGCTTAATTCCCCAGCCCCCAATATACTATGCTACTGGATATTACTATTAGAATGTCTATTAGGCCTAAGTAAATAATATCACTCCAGCAACAAAGGTGGGCCTGGCCTAATATGAATTAAGGCCACACTCGCAATTGAATTAATTCTGTGATTTAATAATATACTCTCTCCGTTCCATTTTAAATTACTATTTACTTTTTGAAAATCAAACTTTGTTAACGTTGAGTCTAAATATAATTTAATATGATAAAGTCTTGTGCGAGATGCTCTCACATCGAGATCAAAAATTAATGTGCAATATTATGAATTTTAATAAGATTATATGCTCTAAAGTTAAATTTTGATCTTTTATTGTTAAAAATTGTATACTTCGTGCTCTACGTTGTGCAATATTATGAAGAATTTTTTTTTCACTAAAACTATATGCTCTAAAGTTAATTTTTGATCTTTTATTGTTAAAAATTGTTGTTTATATGTTATAATTTTGATTAATATATTTTTACACTAGTTAGTGATATTTAATTATATGATTTTTTAAATTTTAATGTATACTTTCATTTTGAGATGTGTTAGTTTTTCAGTATTTATTTAGTGTATGTTTTGATGTTTCAGCGGGGCGTATTAGTTTTTAAATTTCAATGGTGATGTTTTTTTTTTTGATATCAGTGTCACAGTTTGGTGCACGGTTTGATGTTTTAAAATTCACGTGTATTTTTTAATGTATGCCTTGATGTTTCAATAGTGTGAATTATTTTTTAAATTTTAATATTTTATCCTGTATTGGTGTCACCTTTTTGTGAATTCTTTGATGTTTTAAGATTTGTGTGTTTTTATTTTATGATTAACTTATTTATTTTATTAATACTTTTTTAACTATTATAATTTTATGCATATTTTAGCATTTTATTTGACATTTAACTATTTTGATGTGTAATTTTAACATTCATTTGATGATTAAATATTTTAGTTTGATGTTTAACTATTTATACTTGTGTTTTTAACGTTACCTGGAATTTATTTGATTCAGATCATATTCCAAAATTCCAAACATTTTGATATATATCCTTTCTATTGGCGCCACCACTCCTGCTGTCAAACCAAAGAATCAAATAGCGACGTGGAATCTTAATTTCCACAATCCTGCGTTCATACACATTACGCACGTGGCTTTGAATCTTAAATTCTTAATTTCCATAATCCTGCGTTCATACACATTACGCACGTGGCTTTGAATCTTAATTTCCATAATCCTGCGTTGGCTTTAATTTCTATCCATGACCATGTTACACAGACTGGACATGTCAGATCTAGAAAAACACTCTTAGTAAATCTATTTATGATATTACACGAAGAATTTTACTTTTGTAACTAAATATTTTAAATTATGCTGCTAGAATACTATAGCGATTGAAATCGATAACATTAGTTACATTGCTGCCATAGGTGTGGAAGTTTGAATCTCATGATTGGAAGTGTGGATGGTAAATGGACAGACTGGTTGAATGTTTAATTTAAAGATTGAAATCGACAACATTACATTACTACTATAGATATGGAAGTTCGAATCTCATGACTGGGAGTGTGGGTGGTAAATGGATAGACTGATGGGGCAATATGACTATTTTTTTTAAAAAAAATAGAAAAATGCTTAAATAATCTTAACTTTTGATTGAAAGTGTCAATATAACCCTGCAATCTCAGAAAGTGTCAATATAACCTTTGACTCCGCTGACTTTTAAGTCAACGTTCCGATGATCGAATTTTATGGAAAAGATAATTTTACCCTTGATTTTTTAAAAAATAAAAATTCAAAAAATATGAAATGACTTTTCTTCTTCGTCCACCCGATTTCACCCCTTCTCTTCCTCCCAATTTCACCCACCACCGTTGCCGATTTCACCCCTTTTCTTCTTCTCGATTTCACCCCTCCAGACTCTTTTCTTCTCCGTCCTCCTGATTTCACGTTTATGGTGGGTGAGCGGCAGTGAGACTGAGCTAGGGTTTGCGATGAGGCTAGGGTGGGGAGTCGCAGTGAGGCTGAGCTAGGGTTTGCAGTGGGGCTAGGGTAGGTGAATAGAGGTGAATTCAAGTGGGGCTAGGATTTGCGGCGATGGGTGTTTTCGAAACTAGCGGGTGGCGAATAGGTGGCAGCGTTGGTTGAACGGCGGGGGTTGGGTGGAGTGAGCGGCGGTTAGGGTTCCGATGATGTGGGTGGACGAAGGCTGAGCTGCGGTGGTTTCCGGCGGAACGGCAGAAACTAAGCAACAGTGGTTTCCAGCTGAGTTGCAGCGATTTCTGACGGAGCAACGACAGTTTTCGGAGAAGAAGCAGCAGTTCCCGGGGGAGCAGCGACGGCCACGACGGAGCAGCGGTGGTGAAGAAGAAGAAAATCAATAAGCTGCCACGTCACAAGGGGTATTATGGGTATTAATTTTTTAGCTTATTAGTCAAGGTTATTTCCTTCATTCCACTTTCTTGTCATTGCCAAAATTCTATGGGCCAACGCCAGAATGCAAGGGTTTGGCTATATCTGCACAAAATTTTCAAAAGTTAGGGTTAAATTGGCACATAGAATAATTAGTTAGAGTTAAATTGATACTTTATGAGATTGCAGGGTTATATTATACTTTCAGCCAAAAATTAGGGTTATAAATGTATTTTGCCCTTTAAAATGGGCAGGACCCATTTCGACATGATTTATGAAGGGGCAAAATTGATCTGTTAGGTAGAAACTGCTCAATACATGGGCTGAAAATCACCCAATCTACAGGTTTAAAAGGGTAACTCGCAGATTTTAACTCATATTGACTCATACGAGTTTCTATATCGACTCATATGGATAAACTGTGGGTTTCAACCCATATATAAATCCATATGGATTTATATGTCGACCCATATGGATGAACGCGTAGGTATAATCCGCGTTCATTATACTAATCTCTGGTCAGCCTGCAAACTCAACTCGTTCAACCCAAACTTTTTAATTATCCATTTGTTCAATTATCTATTTTATCCATACCCAATTAAATTTAAAAATGAAAAATTATGTAACCCACAATTTCTGATTCATTTTACCACCCCTAACTAATAACAAGAGAAAGGAAATTTTTATTAGGGCTATAGTCAGGCAAGCCTTGTAAGAGACGACATTTCTATAACATAGGAAACAATTAATATTTTCTTAATTTAGTCATGGTACTTTTTAATTTAAACATCATAAATTATATCATAAATGTATGACAGGGTATATAAGATTATTGAAACATGATATATAAAATTACAATTAAAGTATAATATTAAATATTTAAAATACAATATTTAAATTTAAATATAATATAATATTAAAATTTTAGAAATAATCAAAGAAACAACATTAATTATATGAATTAATTTATTTTTGTCAGAAAAATTTAATATAAGTGCATCAACTTGTAAAAGACAGACTTCTTATGAACAAGTATGATACATTTCAATTTAGACATTTTACTTTTGAATGTAGAATACATTTTAATTTAGAGTGAATTCTAACTTCTAAGTGATTTTTCCTCCCCCTGACTGCAAATGAGGTGGTGTGAAGAGGATGCATTTTTTAAAATAAGTTTATTCTATATCCGAGTATAGTTTCCACGTCCTATTTCCGGAGACAAATGCATTTCCTTAATAATGGATATTTCCTAAAAATATGAGTAACGATTTGTATTTGTATTTTTAGATTTACGTACTAGCATAAATGAATGGAGATACCATTTTTTACTTCGATTAAAGTGCTAAATAACTATACATTTTGACTGATAGTGCCAATATAACCCTACAATTTAAAATTGTGCCAATATAACCCTGTACTTAGCTGACTTTTTAGTCAGTGATTATGTGACTGGAATTGGGTGAAATGATGATTTTACCCTTGATTAAAAAAAGAATAAAAAAGGAAAATACATGAAAATACATAACTGCTCTCATTTCTTTCTTTCCCAGCCCTTATTTCTTTCTTTCTCATTTCTTTCTTTCATATTTCTTTTGTCTTCCTCCACTCCACTGCCGAGGAGGTGGTGGTGTGTTCTCTCCTCCACCGGCAACTCGTCGGTCTAGCGGTGGTGTGTTCAACATGCCGTCGATTGCCTCTAGCACTGCGAATGGTGTTCAACGCGTCACCGATTACCTCCAAAGTGTCGCTGATTGCCTCCAGAGTTGCAGTGGTGCCTTCAACTCGTCGGTAGCAGAGTCATCACTGGCGATGGCCAAATCCACCATTGTTGCTTCCACAACCTCAAGCTTCATCACAACCATGGCGGGCATGATTTTTTCTTCTTCTCCCAAATTTTGAACGACCCTTTTCATCAACTCGTTAGCAACCCAAAAAGTCTCCATTAACATCAAGAATCCCCTGTTTTTTCATTAAAATCCGCCATTGTTGCTTCCAAAAACTCTAGCTTCACTTCATCACAGTCATGGCAGACCAGTTCTCGCATTCGGTGGAGTTCAAACTAAACCTCGCAAAGAGGATAAGCTACGGGAAAGACTTCGACAGCCCTGCTCTGACGGTGATGAATAGAGACTATGGCCCAACAACGCCGACCCATCTATCGGCGACGAGACTAAGGTGGTGACTGAATGAGAGGCGGTTGTTAGGGTGAGGATAGGGTGTTGGGTTCAGGTTTTGGAGGGTGAATGTGAAAGAGAACAAGGGTATAATGGGTATTGAATTTTCATCTTTGGTCTTGATGACATTTTGGTCATTTCAATTTCTAGTCAATGCCTGATTTTTTTGGGTCAATGCCGAAATTAGGAAGTTTGGTTATATTGACACAATTTGACCAACAGTTAGGGTTATATTGACACAATTGATAATAAGTTAGGGTTCAATTGACACTTTCTCATATTGCAGCGTTATATTGATATTTTCATTTAAATGTTAGAGTTATAAGTGTATTTTACTCTTTTACTTTTCAAAAACACCATATACTAATACTCTAATGTAAAAGAGCACAAGATATACATTAGATATTGTATAAAAACGCAATCCCTCAATCCCAGCTCTATTTTCACAATAATCATTATCACATTGTTCAAGAAACATGTTTGATCGTTAATATCTTTACCTACGTGTAATAATGGTAAATGAAAATTCAATATTTAAAAACTACTTGTTACGACGAATTGAACAATATCAGATAATATTGTAGTTTTTATATTTTAAATATGTAATTAAAATTTAAAAGAGAATAATCTTAAAAAATTAAGAGCCCAACTAGAGTTGGGCCCCAGGGGATGAAACAAGTGATTAAGGACTCATACAATGCCATCTTTTCCAACACTGAACCATTAAATTGGCATATGCTCGTGCAAATATGGCAAGCAGCTCAAATCAAATACGTCAGCAAACTTTTTTGGTGGCGAATTTCCAAACTCACTCCGATTTTTTATATTGACACTATTTTCTTTTTTGAACAATTTTTTATATTAACACCTTTCTCTTTTGATAAATTCTAGATTATTTTAATCCGTCAAATTTACTTTTTACTCTCTTAATACAACGTCATCCACATATTTTGCTTTAAAAAAATTTATGCCCATTATTTGGTCCCACTGTTTTGGAACCAGAGCAGGCTAGAAGCATAGACCATCATCTCAAAATAAGAATTAAAATGTACGATTAATTCTAGGTGAGAAAGATGGAATATAAAAATGCCATAGCACCAAAACCACCAAATCTCAAAAGGGAAATATAGAAATATAACCTTATAATTGAGAAAGTGTAGATATAACATTGAAATAATTTTTAGTGAAAATATAACGCTAACTACTTAACGGAAGTGCAAATGTAACCTTCTAGTGACATTTCTGGAGTTGACTTGAGTTTCCGGTAGTTGACCTTATTTGAAATGACAAAAAAGACTTTGGACCAAATGTTGAATTTGAATGGACAATTTTGCCCATCGTTGACACTCCACCTCCGCCACCTTCACCGTGCCGCCGCCGTCACTCCACCTCCCGCCGTCACCTCCTCTGCCCTAGCCTCCCGCCGTCTCCTCCTCTACCCTAGTCCTGCCTCCTTCTCTGCCCTAGCCCGCCTCCACCACGACTACCACGAACTCCACCACCGCCGCTCCATTCATCCCGGCACACCTCCACCACCACTCCAAATACCCAGCTTCGGCGACGCCGACGATCCCAGCGCAGCCCCATCCCAGCTCTCCACTGAAACCCTAACCCCACGCCACCTCAGCTACCATCGGCCACCAGTTTCGGAGCCGCTCAGCCAAGTGCCGGAAAATCGAGACCCACCACCCCTTCTCCCCGCTCACCAATCTTTTTCGCGTCGCCGTCCACCGCTAGCTTCAACTCGTGCCGCCGCTGAAGCTAGAGAATGGGTAAAATATGAAAACCTCTACCTTGTGAAAACGAAGAGAAACACAAAAGGAGGAGAGAAACGTGGAAGGAGTAGGAGAGAAGGGGTATAATAGTAATTTCACTATTTTTATTTTTTATAAAAATAATCAGAGGGGTAAAATTGACTTTTCAACTGCTCAAACTGCCGGAAAAGATTATATTTGCACATAGACTAATTATCTAGGATTATATTTACACTTTCAATTATCACATGGTTATATATGCATTTAACTCATCTCAAAATCATACAACCAATCCATGACGTAAAATTGATCACGACGTCGTTTATCACGTGGAAATGGCAGCAATTAATTATAACTAATAAGCAACGTATTAAATCATACTCCATCTGTCCCACTATTATTGGCATATTTACTTTTTTGTGGTGTTCAGTGATCATGTTTGACCGTCAATAACTCCAGTTATATATGACAATTTCACATAAAAAATTATTTAGAAAATAGATGTTAAGATGAATATAACAATATCTCACATGATATATTTATTATAAATATATAAGATTATATTTAGAGTCAAATTTTTGGCAAAGTCTTGGGAAAGACGGTCTTTCCATAGGCTTATGGAAAGACGGAGTTTAATTATAATAATAAAAGGT
>JAULKM010000008.1:9842004-9868631 GCA_032355605.1 Rubia tinctorum
GATGCCACCTCCAGCCACGCCACCTCCTCCACACTAAATCCACCACCATAGATTGAACGACATTGCATAGCTAAACACGTTGTTTGAACAGGTTCGCTAAACCCGTCATGCCGCCTCCAACCAGCCCAACCTTCTCCAGCCACGTCACCTCCTCCACACTAAACCCGCCACCATAGATCGAACGGTGGGGAGGAACGAACTGTGGGTGAACGAGTGAATGACGGTGCCAGCCTAACCCACCCCTAACGAGGAATGAACGAACGATGGGGGTGACTAGAGGATAAAAGGCGGGTGAACGATCCAAGTCCTCAGCTGGTGAAAGGCAAGTGAACAACGTTGGTGTCTGCAAGGATGCTATGGAACGGTGACTTAACCCTAGCTGTGACTCTGCTCAGATAGTTAGGACATGTAGAAAAAAAAGAGAAATGGATATAAGGGCATCATGTCATTTCACAATTTTTATTTTTAAAGGGGTAAAAATAGTATTTTTACAGGATTCCAGCTAAAATTGATCGGAATGGGTAGTTTTGCACTCTCACTAACTATCTAGGATTATATTGGCACTTTCAAACACTGTAAGGTTATATTGTCACTTGTGCCAACTAGGTAGAGTTATAAAGACACTTTTCTCAATATAATATAACAATCTCTCTCTTCCATCGCATCATAAGCAACTACTAAGAAACCGCTTCATTTTTTCTTCCACAATAATAGAAATCACTCCCTTTACTATTCTTGGACCCCATTTAATGTTATATATCCTACTCATTAATTTTACCTTTAATAATTAATTTAAATAAAATTTCCAACCCAAAATAAATTAAAATGTGAAATTTAATATTCTCTCAGTCCCAACTTAAACTGCATACTTTCCTATTTGGATCGTTCCACCTTAAATTGTAACTTCTGAAATTGACCAAAAAATGGCCCAATTGACCTTTATTGATTTTCCGTTTAGCCCTTTAAACCGATGGAAATGGCAAATAAATTGGGATAGGGTTTGAGCTATATGGATAATAAAGGGATGCGTGTTTTGAGTTTGGGTAAATTTCCAAGCAATCAGCTTTATTAAAAGTGTTGACCCTATTTGATTCCCAAATTTAATCACTCCCAACGCTCTCATAACTTCCCACGCTCCCAACGCTCCAAATTCATTTCCCTAACGCTCGCATCCTTATCTTCAGTACTCTCTCTCTCTCTCAACAACTCTCTCATGTCCTCTCACTTTCTATTTAACAAATCTCCTCTCACTCACTCTCTCTCTCACTCTCCATCATTCAAACTCTAAAATTATAAATCTTCTGTCTAGCTCTCTATGTTCTTTGTTTTTTCGACTTAAACGTATGTCAAAAATTCTCTTTCTTTCATTTGAGTTTGAAAGAGATTTTTTAGTTTTGCTCTTCGTTTGATGATTTATGTTTCGTTTTTGTGACTTTTTCCAACTTCTTTGCCAAAATCATCTTAGATCCGGTTGCATGCAATGTTGTATATGTTATATTGCAGTTGTTATTTGTGTTTTTTTGCCGATTCATGTTTTCTTCACAATTGTTTTAAACCTAAAATCATGTTTTAAGCAGGTTTGCCTTGTTTTTTTGCAATTTTTTAATATTAAAATCGTTCATGGCTAGGTTTTTTGCTTAAATTGTTCGACATGTTTAATATTTTTTATTAAATGGAGTGAGTTTTTAGAAAATTTTGTGTTTTTGGGTTGCATGAAGTCTTCAAATCGCATCTGGTTTTGTTCTTCTGCCGTGTTTATGGTTTTCTAGTTATAGAAATTGAATATGGGTTTGGGTTTTTGGTCTCTGGTCTTTGGGATTTTGTAATTTTTTGTCTTCGAGTTTTTTTTAAAAAAAAATTGGTCTCTGGTCTTCCGTTCTCCGGTCTCTGCATTTTTGTAATTTTTTGGTGTCTCTGTCGCGTTTCTTCTATTCACTTGTTGTCTCTGTCATGTTTTTATATTTTTATTAGTATGCATGTTAATCGCCCCTTTCAAAATGCGATTTATGTTTCGTGTTAACTCTATACCATTGTATATTAAAAATATTTACAGATTTGTAACAGTGTTGTTTAATGTTTGGGTTTGTTTATATTTTTTTTGAGGTCTTGTTGTTCTTATTCTAAGTATGTGACCGATGGTTTTTAGAAGCCTAAAATCTATGTTGCACCGAGACGGGACGGGTATCTAAACAGGGACGGGGACAGAAAAAATTAAAAAATTATGGATACGGGGACGGCAAGGGAAAAGATAAAATATAATATATATATATATATATATAATATTCAAAATTTAATATCAATTTAAACTCAAAACAAATTTAATAAGTTGTAAGAAAAATAAAATAGCAATCCAAACTTTATTAAATATTTTTAAAAAACCTATTCGTTAATATTCTCAGTAGCTCATCAAGTGAGAGATTCGCAAAGTCCAAATATCCTACGTCCTCCAAAGAATCAAATTCATCCCCACCAACATCCCAAATTTTCATCTTCTCATCTTCATATTGATCGGAATTCCTTGATAAAGGACGGAGATTGTTGTGGATGAAAACCAAATCTTCAGCACGACTTGTGCTCAACTTATTTCTCTTGAAGGAGTGAATGAAATTGTTTGTGCTCCAATTTCATTCACAACACGAAGAGAAATTAGGTTGACCAACTAATTTTAAAGCCAATGTTTGGAGGAAATGAGCGTTTGGACCATTATTAGCCCACCAATTCTAAGGATCGGATAAGTACCTATTTAAAATCAAAGTCAAATCACCAAAAGGGCCTTGCGAGAGTGAGAAGTCTGCGAATTCATCATTAACTTTATTCAACTCACCATTATTTGGAAATAGTTTTCGGAAGGCCTTGTTTCTTTCTCGAGATACTTCACTATCTCCATGGGGATCTTTCCTGTTCTTATCCTCATTAAGCTATTCTTGACTATAAAACCTACATCAAAGTAGTTTAAAACAAATCACATATGTGAAAATAAATTTAAAATAAACAAATAGAAAACTACTATTGTAGAATACATACCTTGGGTTCAATGAATGAGCAAGATAATGAAGAGAAGTATAACTCTTAGTCCAACGATGCTTAAGGATTTCAATAACAGCATCTCGAAATGGTGGATTTCCCTTTTTTGTCAATCTCCGCCTTCACTTTATCTATCATTGAGTCCCACATTTCATACACCAGGTGGAGACATGATCTATCAGTTTCAAAAATCTAATCATATCATAGATAGGTCTTGTGAAATCAATGATATAGTCCACCTTATCCCACCAATCATCATTCACAAGTCTATCCTTTACAAAATTTGTCTTTTGCATATCATCCTGTCTATATGAAGCTCATTCATCACTTATAACCATTGCTTGAAGACCCCGCCTAATAAGTTTAAACCTCTTAAGCATCACAATAACTGTGGCAAAACGAGTATCAACAAATTAAAGCAATTTAAGAGGAGAAAACCTATTAAAAATGGCCAACCTCATGTTGTGGTTCATAATGAAGTTCTTAATTTGTATAGCATCTTCATAAACATCATTAATCCACTTGCACAATTCAAAAGTATCTTCTTTGCCTCTCGATTTTTTTGGAGCACAAATATTCTTCAAGGCAAGATTCAGTGTATGGACAACACATGGTGTCCAATAAATGGGAGGATACATGCTCTCAATAATCTCACCAGCCCCTTTACAATTAGCTGCATTATCCGTGATAATCTGTACCACGTTTTCATGACCCACCTCAAGAATCACTTCCTTCATCAAATTTTCAATGAAAAATTTGTCCTTATATTCACCAAAACAATTTGTAGCTTTAAGAAACATCGGACCTTTTCCAGAAGTAGCCATGAAATTTATTAGTGGCTTCCTCGTCGGATCACTCCAACCATCGCTCACAATTGTCACCCCCCTCTCTCTCCAAGTTCCTTTCAATGGTTGCATTAACCTCTCAACATGACTCTTCTCTTGTTGAAGCAATGTAGTCCGCAACTTGTTATAACCAGGAGGCACATATCCAGCTATGTTATGGCTAGCAGCGAAAGTATAGGACCTTAAGTAATACGGATTCTTTGCCAAATTAAATGACAACCCCCCAGTGTAAAACATTCTTGCAATTTCTTGATCCAATTGAGCACGAGAAGAAATATCCAGTGATTTAGCAATCAGAGACATCTCTATTCTTCTTTTCTTGGAGGAAGAATCTATTACGGATTGACTAGAACCACCAGGCAAAGAAACGTCTTTAGGTGCCAAATCTTTCTTTTTGCTTTCAAACTGATCTTCCAACCTTCAAAATTCTGCCAAATTTTTAGCAGTTACCTTTTTACAAGCGAAGATTCCATGTCTAGGAAATTGAAGTAAATGTGTCTTCACCCTAGAATAACTTCCAGATCGAGTTTCATTGCAAAAATTACATTGAAATGTCCAAGTTCATGTTTTCAATTTTTTTCTATCTTTGTCACATAATCCCATGAAGGAGGATTAGAATAACTTTCCGTTGGCACCAAAGAAGGAACACTTCCACTTTGATCTTGTGATTCCATAATCTATCATATATAATATTAGAAAATATAAGTTAGAAAGAAAAAATAAAGCAAAAGTAACCAAAAACAAATATTTTGTCACAATAGTACTACTCAGTACTCAATAAACAAAGTAAAGGTGATGTAAAAATATATTTATCCATCGATTTAAAAACTTGAATCTGTACGAAAGAATCTACGGAAAAAAAACAAAATCAAAACAAATAATTAAATAATGGACAATGGTTAAAATAAAGGACAATTGTTAAAGCAAACATATTCCGTCCAGTGTCCACTTTCACAGAAAATAATAAAGTAAGTATTATTCAACAAACAGATAAACCTGCTAAAAAGTAAAAGCTTGAATCAGAGCGAACAAAACGGAAGTGAAAACAGAGTAACAACCAAACAGAGCAATGGCACAAAACAAAGAAAAATTAAGGGCATGGAACATGAAGAAAAAACATACTCTAATCAGATCGCACGGCGGTGGAGATTTTGGAGAAGGAGATTGCAATTCGCAAGGCGGTGGAGTTGAAGCAATGTTCAAGATCAAAACATAAATAGAGGGTTTTTGGAATTGAAATCAGTTTAGGAAACATAATTGTTGAAATTGGAATACAAATTTGTATAGGAAACGTATTCTATTTTGGGTCAAACATGGGAGGAAGGGACGTTTCTGGGACGTCCCCATGCCATTTTCATCCCAGTTCCCATCCCCATAGTGTCTCCAATCGGAAACTGCAATCAATTTCCCATCCATGTGCATCATAGAAGAAAAGAAGGAAATGACATCTTAAACGCTCTTTGCCCATGGTTGCAGAGGCGGGGAGGAGGTTTTTGAACTCGCAAACACATTAATCAGCAAGAGTCGATCAAGATACTGCTCGAAATTGACTCAATCATAAACATATATATCAAAATATGCTCTCTATGCCAGATAGGAAACAAGCATCCTTATATATATATATATATATATATATATATATAAATAAGTGGTGGAAGTGAGTATGTTGGGTGTTGGACCAATTAAATTTTGACATGTGATAACTGAATGAATAAATATATCAAAAAATATATGTAACTAACTTTTGACCTCACTCACACACTTGTTGATATCTTTTATAGCCCCACCAGTAGTGGCTGGTGTTGAAGATCATCAAGTGATTGTTCAACCACAATTTTTCTTTCTACTGAGACAAATCTTAGTAATACGCCCACCTTGAACGGCACTAGATCAACCAAGAATGAAATTTTGTCTGGATTAAATTTGATATTATAATTCTTTTATAGAGAATAGATATTAATTTTTAAGTTTAAAATATATCATTAATAAGAATAGGAAATGGAAAAATAGAGAAACGAAAAGAGGGGTGAAAAGTTCAAAAGGTATGATGGGGTTGAAGTTGAACCTTATCACACAAATAGCAAGTTCTTAACTTAACAACTGAAAGCAAAAATAATTGAAAAGTGCAGCTTTTCTACAGTTTATATCTCATATTCTTTGCTTCAGTTACCAAAACAACTTACCCCCTCTCTCTAATATGTACTTTTTTTTTTCTCTCATCTTCTTTTCCCCATCTTCCAATCATGGGGAGATGGGAAAACAGTAATTTGACAATTGAGATTGTTTGAGTATATATGTTTTTGAATAAATATGGATTATCTTCATACATTAGTATTGCTCTTCGATATGATAGATTAGATTGTTACGTTCATAAGGATCACTCGATTTAGTTAATCGCGTCGATGTTTTGTTCACGATCTGGTTCTACAGATCGTGTTTTTGCAAAAAAAAATTGTGTTTTTGAATTACAATTTCCATTAATTCAGATGAGTTCAAGGTGTTTACAACTCGATTAACATAGATTGTATTTTTGGATCAAGTGGTGTTAAAGTTCTTGAAGATCCATGTTCGGTGAAGTGATTGATGCTGATACGCTCATCTTTGTCAGGTAGTCATGATTTTTCGTGGGAAGTAAGTTAATATCCTGATGGTGATATTACAATTTTTTTGGGATATCTGATATGTAATAGTACAGACAATCAGTCTGGTTGACATGTAATTTAGATATCTTTGCAATAGCTTAGTTATTTCTTGGGACTAGTTAAATTGGATGTCAATTCTACCTATTGTATCGCCGTTGGACGTTTTCCTAACACCCATGAATGATTCTTTTCAAAAATTAAAAAGTTGCCAGAACAGCTTCGCTTCTGGAGAGTTATTTAGTGATTGTCTATGACCTAATCCTTTTCCTTATCTAGTAAGAAGGCCCAATAATGACTCATTGTCATATGGATCCCACTAAATTATTTTGGGTCATGAGTTTTTCCCTAAAATGGTTGGGATTAGTGGCTCACATGAAATCCTAGCCTAATATATCATCAAAAGCCCCAAGAAAACTAAGTGATCTTCTAGCTTTGAAGGTCTATATCTTTGAAAACTAAATTATCATCTAGTTTCGAAGATCTATATTTTCGAAAAACTGAACAACTTTGGAGATCTATATTTTCAAAAGACCGATCGTTTAGCTTCAAGGACCTATGTCTTTGAAAGATGTATGTTTGATTTTTTTTTTCGAGACTAGGGATCTTTCTTGATTTTCTTTTCGAAGGTGATTAAGGTTCCGTGAGTATCTGGTCTTCGATATTGTTTGTAATATATTGGAACTTAGGTTTTCTCACTTAATGCTTCTAATTTTGGAATATGTAGGGACACCCGTGGGAGAGAAAGGAGCGGGAAGCAAAGCGCATGTGGATGTCATAAATAAGACCCCCTTACTCGTTCACGCCTTTTCTTTTCTCTAGGTAATTATTGCCTCTCTCTATCTCCTTTATTTTCTTGAAAACCGTCTCCATTCTTCATTTAACTTCTTCTTTTTTTAGGTCCCAACTCAGAGATTTTCATCTTCCTCAACCCATAACCCCAACTTTTAACGAGTAAGTTCTTCTGATTACCATGGCTTCCTCTTCTTCTAGCCCTATTCCAGATTTAAAAATCCCTTAACTTCTTCTCAATCTCCCCCCTTGGTGAACTCCAAGAGTCAAGTCAGTTTAGGAGGGAATTCATCAAAGAAATCTGTCTCTGATAATGTAGATTCTGATAGGTTTCCGGCTGACTCTGAGGGTACGGAATCGGCCAATTCTGTTAATTAGGGTGATGATTCTCAGGATCCTAGCGAGCTTTATTAGTTCCATGCCGGAATAGAAATAGACGGGGAGGCATATTCAGCATTAGGTGGTGGAATAGGTAAGGATTTGATGGGTCAATCAAATAATGGTCCCAAGCCTGTAGACCCCCCTACGGATGAGAGGTCGAAAGGGGTTATTTCTTACGTTTCCTTGAAGAGGAAATTCATTGTCCAAAAATGCCAATCTGGAGGATCTTCGTTGGGTGGGAGAGTTCAGAAGAAGTACACATAATGCCTAATGATGTGAGAAAAATCATCGAGGAAATCACTTCTTACCAAATGATTCCCTTAGATGCTAAGCTTAAAGCCTTCAAAGAGGACGAGTCACCCACTACCCTACCTATATGAAGTACAATTAACTATGATGAGAAATCAAGAAGTTTTGCGATGAGCGAGTACCCCACCTTGTACCATTGCCTTAATAATGCAAGATTGTTTCAAACTTTATCGTTGAATATGGATATCGAGATTCATGCGAAAGAAGCAAAAAAAAATTGAATCTCAAGTTGGTGAAGTGGTGGAGCAGAATAAGGGTCTTGAGGAGTAGATATCCAGGTTGCAGAAGGTTATTGATGACAACACCCAAGTATGTGGTGAGCTTGTGACCCAGAATATTCGGCTTCAAGACGAAGTGACAGAATAAACTTCTACCATCAAGGCTTTTTTCTGATAGTCTTCGAGCCTATAAGTTATCTCATGGGGTTCTTGACCTGGGCCTCATCAAGGATATTCCCAAGTTCTTGTACGAAAAGACCAACTCCATGATGAAACAAGGTCTAGATAGAGTCTTCTCACTATGTGGTGTATGGCGCAATGACAAAATGGTCGGATCGTGTCCGGCCATCAGCTAGTGCTAGCTCTCTACAAGTTGTCCCCACACAAAAGAAAATTTTGAAGAGGCCTTCCAAAAAGAAGTCTACGAAGAAGACTTCTCAAGCTAAGAAACCATCCCATAAAACTTCCCAAACTGATAAGGGTGTCAAAGAAAGTATTCCAATGACTATCAATGGTTTTGATGATGAGGGGACACCTTCGATACATGGTTGCGATGAGGAAGGAGCTTCCTTGAATTCCGAGGACTAAGTTCCAAATTTACAGGCTTTCCCGTTGAGTTCCCGAGGGTTCTGAGGCCGATCGAATCTTCGAGAGAGTAACGGGATCAAGCCCGAGAAGATTCAATGCAAATCAGGTGTAGTTTAATCATGTTTTATTTATGTTGTAACTTTGTAGTGTGATTTTATTTTTTTGTAACTTCTATTGTACACTGACAATAACTTGGATATAAATGGAATTACCTCCTTCTGGTGTAAGAATGTTTGTTTTATTCAAGTTTGAATATATTTTGTTTTGACGCAAGTAAGTTTTGCTTATAAGCCCGCTCTTCATCTTTTCGACGACACTAAATGCCAAACACTGTCCATTTGATGTAAGTGATTTTTTCTTATGAGCGTGTTCATTTTTTTGACGTGGGAGTGAATGTCAAATTTCATCCATTTGACGTAAGAGATTTACTCTTATGAGAGTGCTTTTCATCTTTTCAACATAAGAGTGAATGTCAAACATTCTCCATCTGACGTAAGTGAATTACGCTTATGAACGTGCCCTTTGTCTTTTCGTCGAGAGAGTGAATGTCGAACTTTATCTATTTGAAGTAAGTGACCTAAGCTTATGAGCATGCTCTTCGTCTTTTCGACGAGAGAGTGAATGTCGAACTTTGTCCATTTAACATAAGTGAATTACGCTTATAGGCGTGTTCTTTGTCTTTTCTATGAGAGAGTGTATCGAAATTTGTCTTGTCGATGTAAGTGAGTTGTTTGAATATGGAAATATGATAGCCAACAAGTTGTCATTAGATCAACCAGTTGCAGTGCAAGGCATACAATACTAGAAATAACTAGATGCAGCGCATGGCATACACATAAGCAAGATACAAGTACTTTCTCTCATTGAAGAACAATAGTCATCGCCAAGAGCTATTTTTTGATTGGGTAAGCTACTCCTTGGCTAAACTTTCAATGTGCCTCTTAGAGCTGGTGATACTTTCGAAGGTTGACAACATTCCATCTCCGGGGTATCTTTCTTCCATCCATTGTGCCCAGTACACATCTCCCTATTGGGTAGGCCTCGAGGATTCTATACGGCCTTTCCTAATTCACATACAACTTCCCTTCAGGCTCCCGACTCTTTTGATTCTTTCTCATAAAAAGATCTCCCAATGTAAACTGCACCCTTTTCACTCTTCGATCATGGTATCTCTTGACCCTTTCTTTCCCCTTAGCTTCGTAGAGGGACTTTAAAATCCGTTTTTATTCCACCAATTCTTGGTCCAGGAAATGGTTATCTTCATTCGTGCCACCGTTGACTGTCATCGTCCTTAGGCTTGACAAACCTATTTTTGCTTGAGTCACAACTTCTGAGCCATAGACCATACCACATGGTGTCTCTCCTATGGTGAAAGACTCCACTGTTTGGTAGGCTCACAACACACTAGAAAACTCATTGATCCAATTTCCACCTGTCCCTTCGAGCCTTGCATGGATGCCATTAGCAATAGTGTGATTGGTAACTTTGACCTTTCTATTCGCTTGTGAATGGTATACTGCTGTCAACTTCTGTTGGATTATGAACTCCTCACACCAATTATTGAAAGGATCATGAGTAAACTGTGTCCCAATATCAGTTATGATGGTCTTGGGAATATTAAAATGACAAATGATGTTCCTCCAGTAGAACGAGATAACGGATTTTCCCTTCATATTCATTAGAGGCTCAGCTTCGACCCACTTGGTAAAGTAAACAATGGCTACTATCAGATACTTGAACCTTACTGGTTCCTCTGGGAAAAGATCCTACCAAGTCAATACCCCACTTATCGAAAGGCTATGAGCTATGTATATACATCATCCCTTCTTGAGGAACGTGGGTTATGGGCGTATGCCTCTGACACTGATGGCAAGCCTGGATATACTGTTTAGCACAATAGAACATTGTTGGCCAATAATACTCAGCTTGAATTAGCATCTTAGCCACGTATCGATCCCCTTGGTGGCTAACAAAAACTCATTCATTGACCTCCCTAATCAAGTAATCAACATCATGGGGTGAAACACATGGAGGCAAAGGCTGCAAGTGGCCCATTCGATATAAAGCTTTCTCCTGTATCACATACCTTGGTGCATTGAGGCGATTCTTCCTCGCCTCGACAGCTCATTTGGGAAAAGTTCCATCTTGAAGGTAACTAATGATTGGGGTCATACATGATTATCCTTCTTTGATTGCCACTACTTCCAATTCTTCAAAACTCTGCCTACTCAAGATTTCTATAAAAAAACTGTTTCTGAGGTAGCTCTCCTAGATCCGAAGAAGCCAGTTGCTCAAAGCATCTGCCTTGTGGTTTTTCTTTCGTGGCACCTGGGTAAGGGTATATAATTGAAAACATTTCAACAAAGGCTTTACCACCTCAAGATAGTGTTGTAAGTTGTGCTCTCTGGCTTTGTCCTCCCCATTAGGCCTCGCTGATTGCCTCAATTGTTTCCGTTTTCTCCATTATGAAATCAGCGAGGGCCTAGCTCTTAATCGATGTCCTTTGTTGAAACTATATATCATGCTCTCCCAACTCTACTACCCATTATATCATTATCCTAGAAGCTTCAGGCTTCAAGAGTATCTGTCTGATGGGTAGTTGGTGAGTAGTAATATCGTGTGGCCCTAGAATTATGGTCACAACCTTCGAGCAGTATGAACCAAAGCCAAGATTAATCTTTCGAGGGTAGTGTACCGCTTCTCCAAGCCATGTAATTCTCTGCTCATGAAATATACGAGATGTTGTCTCTTTTCTCTCTCCTTCAATAGAACTAAACTAATGGCCATAACAGAAGCAGAAATATAATGGTACGTCACTTCTTCTTTATCAGGCTTCATCAACGTGGGTAGACCTCGAAGATGCTCCTTAAACACTATAAATGTTTTTCACACTCCTCTGTCCACTCAAAAATCTTCGCCCTTTATAGTACATCAAAAAAGGGCAGGTGTTTCTCTGCACCTTCGATAGGAAGCGACTCAGAGCCGTTAGGCATCTTGTCAACCTATGCACTTCCTTCACAGTCTGTGGACTTTTCACCTTCATTAGAGCCTCCACTTTCTTTAGATTCATATCGATCCCCCTTTTTGATACCATGAACCCTAGGAATTTACCAACCCCCACTCTGATCACACACTTGACTGGATTCAACTTCAAGTTTTCCTTCTGCAATCCATCGAACATCTCTCCCAGATCCTGTAGGAACTAATTTTCATAACCATATCATCGAAATATATTTCCAAACTTTTTCCAATCTGCCTCTTAAAGAGCTTATCCACCAGACGTTGTTAAGTATCATCTGCATTCTTCAATCTGAACAACATCTTTATCTAACAAAAAGTCCACATCCGTTATGAATGAGGTTTTCTCCTTGTATTTTTCCGCCATCAATATCTGGTGATAACCCTTATGAGCATCAAAGAAACTCAGAAAATGATACTCTTCTATCGCCTTCACCAACATATCGATTGGCGGTTAGGGGTAGCTATCTTTTGGGAAACATTTGTTAGGATCTGTGAAATTGATACACATACGCCACACACCATCATACTTCGGAACCATAACTGGATTAGAAAGCCACTCTAGATAGAATACTTCCTCAATCACCTCTGTTTCTCCACCTCCTCTATGATTGCCTCGACCCTCTTAGGGGCAAACATTATTCTTTTCTGCTTCAATTGTTTTATCGAGGGGTCGATCTTTAACCTATAAACAGTTAACTGCGTCAACATTCCAATTAAGTCCGATGTATCCTAAGAAAACACATCATAATACTTATCCAAAGCCTTCAAATCCTTCTTTACTTCCTCCGGTATAATTTTGCCCGTGGCAATTGTTCCAGAATTTTGAATTGGAAGCTACCCAGTATCTGTTGGTCCAACTTTTCCATGGATCAATGCCACATCGTTCACCTTCCTCGCTCGCCAAGTTACAACTTCCTTCTACTGTTTGATCCCCTGAATGGATGCCATTTTATTTCGTTTTGGGAATTTCATCATTAAGTGGTAAGGAAACGACACCGATCGAGCCTGACGCATTCAGAGTCTACCCAAAATCACATTGTAAGGAGAGTAGGCATCAATAACTGTAAACCTACAGTATATCATCATCCCCTTATCTCCATCTGCGACTCTAACTAGAAGGGTGATCACACCCAAAGGGTATACTGTCTTCCATGTATATCTCGATAGAGTTAAGGCCAACTTCTTTAGGTTACTACGACCAATGTCCAGCAAGTTTAAGAAACTTGCAAACATGATCTCCACTCCACTTCTATCATCAAAGAACACCCTATTCATCAAGGAAGTTCCAATCATCGTGAAAATCACCATGGGATCTGCATGTGAGGTCTGATTAGGAACTGTATCCGCCTCTAAAAACGTGATCATTTCGTCTAGTCGAAACCTCTTATGTGTCCACTATCCCTCCGACTAGACAAAACGATCACGTTTTTGGAGGTGGATAAGATCAATGTCATTCATGGGATCGTAGGGAAGAGTTACACGCCTTGAGTCCGCCTTCATGATTGTGTCTAAGGAACTCTCCCCTACAATCCCATTAATGACAATGATCACACTGTGAACAACAAGGTTTACTTTATTCCTATTTTGGTTCTCCATGGGCTGATTTGTTGTGGTTCCTCTCAACGTTCCTGTCTCCGAGCTTGAGGACTACGATCAGCTCTATTTGCAGCATTAAAATTCCTCTTATAGGGTCGCCAATGCTCGCATTCGTTCCTCTTTTCGAAGGGTCATCTCAAAACGGTTTACGGAGATTAGGCTCCCTGAGAAGGCCTTCTCTTTCACAACGTTCAATCATTCGTATGATGACCATAATCCCCATGGTGATTGCAAAATCTATTCGTGGCCCTCCCTGCAGCAATAAATCCACTTCCCTCCTTCATCGGAGGTAGTGGTCGAAGCACCCCTCGATGAATACTCCAAACCTCTGCTCGGGATTGCCACATAGGTGCGTACCTCTCAAATCCTGATCTCGCCATCTCCAACTCCACCAGCATTTTTCCCTAAAGATCGTTGGATTTCACATGTTTTTCCACCATCATACATTCTCTCTTATTTTTGTGCCTCCTTAACTTTTTAATGCTGCTCCAATACCTCCTGGAGCATTTTAGGGGTTTTCACCGTTAGCTTCTTATAAAACTCCAAATCTTCCATCCCTACCAGGTACCCCTAAATCACCAGTTCTCTATTCCTTCGACAACCTCCAAACTCTCTTCAACATACCTATGGTAGAACGCTGCAGTAGGCTCTCCCTATCTCTGCTTCATCTGATACAACTCCGTCATCATCTTCATGAACTTTTTCTTATAGAAATATTGACTTATGAGTGCCCCACTGAAGTCTCGAAATGAGTGCAGAGAACCTTTGGGAAACTTGTTGAACCACTCTTGGGCCTTCCCTTGAAGATAGCTATCCACAAGCTTACAATTCAGCCTCTCATCAAAGTCCCGAGAGTTCATCAAACTCAGAAAAGTTTGGATAAATTTTTGTGGATATGAATCTTCCCCATAATTCGGAAGCCCCTCTTGTGGCTTTGTATCAACCAGCCATCAAACCATGGTTATCACCGAGTTGAAGAAGAACCCTGCAGTCTATCCCGTTGGCCCTATCATCTCATTCAACTCTTTTCCCAATGCATCTCAAGTTTCTCCATACGAAAGATCCCTGCTCTACTATAAATCTCGAGGAGGCTTCCTGTAAGGGAAGACATATATGGGCTGCGAACCCATGTGCCATGGATAAGATCCAACTCCTATGCTAAGATACATGGGGGACATAGGTCCTTGACCATAATAATTGTAACCAACTGGACCAGTCATTTCAGGATTCAGGTGACGATGACACTGGTCTCTACCCATGTTCAATGCCCAGAAAGGGAACCATGGTATTGAATAACCCACTCCTTGCATATGTTTGGGGAACGAAGGTTGCAGCCTTAGCTGAGTAGCTTCCCTCACGTATCCCAGGTATGGAACTCCCACCATCTGGATTGCAAGGGGTAACGCCATTTCTTGTGTCTCCAAAGGCATCGAGGATACCATAGCCCTTGACGATCCAGGTATCGCCCATGGGAGAATGACTTGGTATCCTATAACCATGAACATCTGTGTTACCAGCTCCAAACTAGGCTGCAACCCTGCTACTGCTTCATTCTCCACACTTTGATTCTCTTGAACTCTCCGTTCGTGAGCCTCGATGTATGAATCACCAGAACAATTGATGACATAGCCATCCACACCTCTCGATCTGTGCAAATGAGGTTGCATCGACATCGCGGTACGGGTTCCCACACATGGTTATATAGGGATTTTCAGTTCTTTCCACAACTCCACGGCCACGGCCTATAAGCCTCCAGCAGCAAGAGTCACCAAGCTCAGACTCATCTATACTTCAACCAGATTCACACACACTCTACGTTGTAGGAACGATCACCATCTTCCGCCTCCATTTATAGGGAGACTGAACTTAGTCACCTAGGCCTGTTCCCTTGATCCTCAACCTCTCACTCCTTCAAGTAGTGGCTGTGGAAGTGGACATACACCAAGGGATCTAGATATAACTTAATTGGTCCCACTGAGAGTTCCAATTGATGCGTATGAGACACGATTCAAGCATAGCCTCGATCATTGGGCCTAGATCTGCAAGAACAAAACAAGCCCCAGAATGTTCCAGGGGGAAACTCTCGGATGCCAAAGTCAGACTTGCCCTCCAAGTAAATTGAACAATGAATAAAGAATCAATGAAATAAATGACATACATTTGTATTTATACTACCTAAATCCTAATAGTGATTGTCTATGACCTAATCTTTTTCCTTATCTAGTAAGGAGGCCAATGATGACTCATCATCATGTGGGCCCCACTAGACTATTTTGGGTCTTGAGTTTTTCTCCAAAGGGGTAGGTTTGGTGGCTCATATGAAGTCTTAGCCTAATATATCATCAGCTAGAAAAAGGGAGGGTTGGCAGAACTTCAAGCAACTTGTCTCAGATCCCTCTATTCTGTGGTTATGTCTTGGAGACTTTAGTGAGGTTTTGTTGCAAGACAAATTTCAGGGTAGTAGAGAAAGATCAGATTGGCAGATTGATGTTTTTAGAGAAGATCTTGATTTTTGTGGGTTGTTTGATATGGGATTCACGGGGTCAAAGTCCACTTGGATCAAACTCGCTACTCAGCCAGATACCAAGAGAGCGATATTAGACCGTGCAACGTGTAATCAGAGTTTTTATAACCTTTTTCCCCAGTCCCCAGTTAATGGCTTACCTATGGTGTACTTTGACCATATGTACCTACATGTCCACTTACAAATACGTGATCATGCAGCTATCTGCCAGAGAAAGCGAACAAGGTTTCTATTTGAGGTGCACTGGGTTAAGTCCAGCGATTGTGAGAAAATAGGGAAGAATTGTTGAATGGGCTAGCTACCTCCTTGCCCCAGAAAATGGAGAATCGCTCGATCTGGTTGGTGAAGTGGGGGAAGGAAACATTCCTAGCTATACCAAAGCGCTTGGAGGAGATTTAAAAAGCTATCATCGATCTTGAAAGGGGGATTATCACGGATGAGGCCAAGGAAAAAATAGCCTTGTTAAGACATAATTATGATTTATTACAAGATGTTGAAAGCATTAAGCGGAAGCAACGAGCAAAACAACATTGGTCTAAGGAGGGGGGTAGAGTCACAAGATTTTTTCACAAGTTCACACCAAGATGAAGGGCGATAAACTATATTGGAGGGCTAAAGGATGAAAGCTTGAGCTAAAGACCGACGATGCTATTATTGAACATATTATTGTAGACTACGTTGGAGGACTTTTTTCGTCGTTGAACCTTCGACAAAGGTGATCTAGCAAGTTGTAAACCAACTCCAGCCTCGGGTTAAAAGGGAGATGGCCGAAGGTCTTATGTGACCATACACAGAGACAAACATAACAAATGCGGTGAAACAAATGCATCTATTCAAGTCCCTGGGACATGACAGTATGAGCCTTGTCTTTTATAAAATTCAAGCATATTGTTAGGGTATACGTCACTGCTTTTGTTCTTGATTTCTTGAATAACGGAGTGTATGAGCTGGCGATAAATTACACTCGCATTGTTTTAATCCCGAAAACCCCAAAATCGGAGCTTAATTACACAATTCCGCCCCATTAGTATGTGTAATGTGGTATAGTAGCTGGCATTTAAAGCGGTGGCGAACATGCTTAGACCCATTAAAATCACCTCTAAATACCAATCGGCCTTCATCTCGGGAAGGTTAATCATTGATAACATACTTATCGCCCATGAATACCAGCATACCATGAAGAGCGGAAGAACGGGAGCCTTAGATCATATGAGTATTAAAATCGATATGAGTAAGGGATTTGACCGGATTGAATGGGATTTTGTGTGTTATAGCCTAATCCAAGAATGCTTGTCGACGGTTTCATTCTCGTTTATCCTGAACGGTGGAGAGATGGGGTTACCGCACTTGAAGCGAGGGCTACGACAACGAGATCCTCCCTCGCCTTACCTCTTCATCATATCCTCTGAAGTCTTCTCTGGCCTTCTGACGGATCTAATGTACTCTTGAAAAATCAAAGGAGTATATGCATCCAGGTTCTTACCCAGAAATTCTCAATCGTTCTTTGCATATGACACTTCTTTTTGGAAAGGTGACGGAAAAAGAAGCAAAGCATTTTCATTGGGCCATCATGTTAAATTTGAATTAAACATAACTGAATTGAAGTAAATATTTACTATGGAAAATAGAGTTAAAAGTGGAATTTTAAAAATTACTGGTCTAAATGAGCAGTACTTTCACACATTCTTTCTTGGCACGAATTACCCAATTTATCATTCGGCTGCTTGCCACTCTTCCAGCGACTGTTTCTTGGCACCCCTATATTTTCGAATTGCAGATACAAACCGAGCTCCGACAGACAGAGAATTAGAAAACAAGGAGGAAAAGATGGTTTTTTTACCAGCAGTGGGAAAATCTTTAGGCCACCGATTGCTGAAGAAACCAAGGTCAATACAGCAATGGCAATACCAGAGCATCCGAACCCTTATCATGCAATCGGCTTCTGAGTTTGTCAAGCTCCACAAACTCTCCGGTGAAGACTCCGGTAACCTCGTACCCATTTCCTCAATTTGATTTATGGTAAATTTGTTTTTTGGAAACAAGCTAAAGTTTTATTATTTCAAGCTTGTGTGAGATTTAAATGATGCTTGTTCTGTCAAATGAACAATAGAGTTAAAGCATTTTCTACTTGCAGGGGTGGTTGAAGTCAGTTTGGATAGGCCTGGAGTTAAGAATGCCATAAGCAAGGAAATGTTACATGGTTTGCAGCATACTTTGGAGGCTGTTAATAGTGATCGATCGGCGAATGTGTTGATGGTCTGCAGTAAAGTTGATCGAGTGTTCTGTGCTGGTGCTGATTTGAAGGTCGGATTTGGCTTCTTAATTTTGTTTAAAGTTGAAACATCAGTTTGATACGTCCGGAATTAAACAGAACATAGCTGTTGAAGTTGATTTGTTTCTTCGTAATGAGATTGATATTGTGAAAGTAAGCATCTTTGAATATTTTTGGAAGGACAAAGAAATGTTTTTCTTGTGTTGTTTCTGTACACGATAAACTTGTTTATGGAGCTGTGCTAATAATGGATCCTTCGGTCCTTGTAGTTTTGGTACCTGGTGAAAGCAAACATCTTTGAATATTTTTGGAAGGACAACGAAATGTTTTTGTTGCCTTTGATTCTGTAGACTATAAACTTTCTTATGGAGCTGGGCTAGTAATGGATCCTTCTGTCATTGTAGTTTTGGTACCTTGCGAAGTTACATATGCTGCCTGACTGCTTGTTCATGGTTTTTCTGTACATGTCTGTCTTATTCTTTGTTAGAACTATAGTTTCTAGGCAGCTCAGTTTCTTAACAGCGCCTTTCTTTTCAATGAGAATTGCAGGAAAGAAAGACTATGACTTCAAATGAAGTTCAGAATTTTGTGAATTCTCTGCGGTCAACATTCTCGTTTTTGGAGGTCTGTTTATGTTTCAAGCTTGTTTGTTTTTTTTCTTTAATTTTACTCTTATGTTTTGCAGATAGTTAAGACATTCCTGTTCCTGAAATCAGTAAGCTATTTATTGAGCAAAAGTTTTATTGCTTTTAGGGACTTGATATTCCTACCATAGCTGTTGTGGAAGGTGCAGCATTAGGTGGGGGAATGGAAATGGCATTGTCATGTGACCTTCGGATATGCGGTAGATTTTTTTCTGCTTCAGAATGACTTCTAAGCAATTGTAATAGTTTACACTTTTTTAAATTCTTGCGTTGTTTAAACTGATGCAGGAGAAAATGCACTATTTGGCCTGCCAGAAACTGGACTTGCAATAATACCTGGGTATGAGTTCATATGATACTTTATATCTGAATTGTTTTTGGCTGTTTGTGCCATGATGCTTCTTCATCTATCATAGGTAGTCTACCAGTCTGAATTTTCAACCATCTTTCAAAACTTTAGCAAGCTTTCAGTTTTATACTAATTTTGATGCATCTTAGTAAACATGTTTGTGACTCTTTGGAGTTCAAAAATCTTGTACCATCTTTCTTATTGTGAGATTCTAGCCTTTTGCAGGGCGGGTGGAACACAACGGCTTCCTAGATTGGTTGGCAAATCAATTGCAAAAGACATTATATTTTCTGGCCAGAGAATTGGTGGTAGAGATGCCGTCTCAATAGGTATGCTTAATAAAACTATTATCTTTTGGTTCCATGGAAGACCCGAAGTGAATATATTTACATGTAAATGTAGGCCTTGTCAATTATTGTGTTCCTACTGGTGAAGCTCGCACCAAGGCTCTTGAAATTGCTCGGGAAATAAACCAAAAGGTATGTGTCTGCATTTTATTATCCCCAATGATTGTTTCCTTTCGTTAGGGAAATGCTAGTATTGAGAATATAAGTTTGATAAGCATCACCTCGCTGCTATCTTTTGGTGGCATTTGTCAATTTTATTCAAACTCCAGTTGTTTGCATGTCTGAAGATTCTGGTGTACCGAAACATGAATCATTGTCTGGTGCTTGGTTTGTGCAGTCATTTTCTCGTTTACTCATTGTGTTTTTGATAGTTGGTACTTGTTATAGATGTAGGGAACCGAGGGATCTAAAGGACAGAGAACAGTTTTGATAGTTGATGGTTCTGAACAATTTGTGGATGTAGGTTTAAGTCCGTTGTAGAGTTCTTTTCGCATCCACTAGTTCTTCACTTTTATCCAAGAATATTCATTGATAAACCCACCAGCCAATTGTACTCATACAGTAATAAATCAACAAATCCCATGAAAAACATTGTAGTTCACGTTCTTCTTACATTTGTTTTTAAAGCCTGACCTGCTTCTAAATCTGTGAACTGATGCCGATTTCTGTCACACGTGTCTTATTGACATCGTTTGATGGGAATTGCGTCATAGCGTTTACATGGCATGTCAAATGTCTGGACTAAGTCTCTCTATCTGACCATCACTGGAACATTTGAGAAAAGAAGTTTGATTGCCTGTTAAAGAGTTGCTATTACTAGCTGCATAACCAGCACATTATTTTACCTGCAGGGGCCATTGGCTATCAGGATGGCAAAAAGAGCTATCGACGGAGGCCTTGGCCGGGACATGGAATCGGGTTTGTCACTGGAGATGGACTGCTACGAAAAGCTTTTGGACACGAAAGATCGGTTGGAAGGGCTAGCAGCATTTGCCGAGAAAAGAAGGCCTGTATACAAGGGTGAATGAAGAAAGCAACCTGACAACCAAATGAAGCATTCATCTATTAGTTAGGTGGAAAATAAAAATTAAGGAGGCGAATTGAGAAAGCCCCTCTAAAATTTGGTATTGTTTTAAGGTTCATGTATCGGGCTATGAATATCTAGACTTGCATCTCCGATCAAAGTTGGAACTGGGATATTATTACAGTCAGCTGGAATTTACTGACTTTTACCAAATTAACCTGTATCAGGGAACAGGACAAAATGCAATTTTAAAAATCACATGTTTAAAATGAGCCGCACTTTCGCACTCTGTTTCTCGGCGCAAATTACCCAATTTGACATTCTGCTGCTTGCTTGGCACTCCTATAATTTTGATTGCAAATACAAACCGATCTGCAACAGACGGAGAATTGGGAAACAATAAGGAGAAAAAGATAGCCACCAATTGCTGAAGAATCTAAGGTCAATACAGCAGTGGCAATTCCAGAGCATCCGAACCCGTATCATGCAGTCGGCTTCTGAGTTTGTCAAGCTCCACAAAATCTGCGGCCGGTAACCTCGTACCCATTTCCTTAATACTATGATTTATTGCAAATCTGTATTTGGAAACAAGCCAGAGTTTTATTTTTTTTAAAGCTTGTGTGTAAGCTTTGCATGATGTTTCATACATCGGGAACTACACAGAACATAGGTGTAGGAGTTTGATTTATTTCTTGGTAATGAGATTGATACAGTGAAAGTAAACATCTTTGAACTTTTTTGGAAGGACAGTAAAATGTTTTTGCTGCTGTTGTTCCTGTAGACTACAAGCATGCTTACGGAGCTGAGCTAATGATGGAGTCATTGTGGTTTTGGTACCTGACTGCTTGTTCATGGTTTTTCTGTACACGTTGGTCCTATTTTTCGTTACAACTATAGTTTCTTAATGATGCCTTTCTTTTCCAAAGTGAATACACTTGCATGAAAATGCAGGTCTTGTCAATTGCTGCGTTCCTACTGGTTAAGCTCGCACGTAGTGAACAAAAGCTGAAAATCAGCTCAGATCTAAAATCAGAATGAAAAGATGGAAAAGTGAAGAAACTGTCTAGGAAGGAAAATTTTCTGATATCTCATTCGTTGAAAAACTTAATCTCCGTTTCTGTACATGTTCCATATATATATATATGTATATATATGTGTGTGTATATGTGGTTTAGGGTTCATGGAAAGCTAATTAACTGATTCATGGAAACTAAATATCTGATGCTGATATAGTTTTCACCCTCCCTTCAAAATGAAGTTTCGTGGAGAACAAAATCCCATTTTGAAAAGTAAAGGACAAAGACTAGTAGCAGGAAGCAATTTGGTAAATCCGTCTGCCAACTAATGTCATGAAAACACATGGAGAGGATCGATAAAACCAGCTGAGTAAGCATCTCAGACAAAGTAACAATCGATCTCTATGTGTTTCGTCCTTTCATGGAACACGTGATTCTTTGTAATCTGAAGGGCAACAATGTTATCACAATGAAGAGGAATTGGCAGTGTACAAGGAATCCGAAAATCTCTGAGCAGAAAGGAGATCCATTTCAATTCAGCAACTGTCATGGCAATACTTCTATATTCTGATTCTGCGGAAGAACATGACACAATATGTTGTTTCTTGGGTTTCCAAGAGATAAGAGATGAACCCAAAAATATACAGAAGCAAACGACTGATCTGCGATTTACTTTATAAGTCGCCTAATCTGCAACACAAAAGGCACTGACTGATAAATCATCCTAAACTGGAAAGAACAAGCCATGTTGTGGACAACCTCTCAAATACTTGGCAATATATAATGCTCCATCCCAGTGATGTACAATAGGTTTCTGAACAAATTAACTCAACTGATGAACTGCAAAAGTAATATCTGGTCTTGTAAATCCCAAGTACAATAACCTTCCTATCAACCTTATGAAAGAACCAGGATCATGCAACAATAGAGATTGCTCATTTAGAGATTTCCAATCTGCAGGAAGCGGGGAAGCAGGGGATTTTGCGGAGTTTAGACCTAAATAAAAAAATAATATCAGTAATGTACTTTGGTGACTGAGGAAAAGGCCATCAGAGGAATGTGTAAGTTCAATTCCCAAAAAATATTTTGCTCTACCCAAGTCCTTTATAGTGAACAGCTTATGTAGATAGTGTTTGAGGTCTGTAATAGCTTGTTTTGAGTTGCTAGCTATCAACACATCATCTACATACACTATTAAGGCTAGATTGATTGATCCAGATAACATCATAAATAAGCAGTTATCATTCTTTGACTGAACTAATCCATAAGCAGCTAGATGTTTAGTAAATTCTGCATTCCACTGTCTAGATGCCTACTTTAGCCCATACAAAGACTTCCTCAGTTTACAAACTTCCCAGATTTAGTTTTCAATTAACCATCTGGTGGCTTTAAATTCAAATCCTCATGTATAAAATCATGTAGGAAAGCATTGTTCACATCAATTTGATGGATGTGCCAAGGCTTTGCTGGAACAATAGATATAAAAAGCCTGATTGTAACCTGTTTGGCTACTGGAGAGAATGCATCATAATAATATTGACCCTCTATCTGAGTGAACCCCTTTGCAACTAATCTAGCTTTGAATCTCTCCACTGTACCATTCTGATTGTATTTAACTTTATAGATCCATTTAGAGCCAATTGCTCTCTTTCCAGGAGGTAAAGAAACTAATTCCTAGGTGTCAAAAGCCTGATTGTAACTTGTTTTGCTACTGGAGAGAATGAGTCATAATAATATTGACCATCTATCTGAGTGAACCCCTTTGCAACTAATCTAGCTTTGAATCTCTCCAATGTACCATTCTGATTGTATTTAGCTTTATAGATCCATTTAGAGCCAATTGCTCTCTTTCCAGGAGGCAAAGAAACTAATTCCTAGGTGTCATTAGATTCCAGTGCATTCAGTTCAAGTTGCATAGCTTCTATCCACTGCTTATCCTTGTAAGCTTGCTTATAGGAATGAGGTTCGGGAATTCTTAACTTATTAGCCAAGAAACTCACATGTCCATTAGAAAATGGTGGTAGTTCATAAACATTATTTACTAAAATATCCTGCATTCATTTAGGTTTTTATTTGGTTTGGGTGCTTTGTCTAGAAGCTTGGATTATTGGTGCAAGATTAGGATTAGAAAACTGAGAAGAAGGAGGATGTATGATATTACGATTTTGTGGAATAGAAACAGTAGGTTGTGAGACTGAAGGACTGTGAACAATATGATTATGTTGTGGTGAATCAATATGTGTAGTTGGTGGGCTATATTCTGTGTAGTCATGCAATGAATCAGATGAAAATATGTGATTGATATATGTAATGTCTATCAGGTGAATATTGCAAAGAGCAGTCAGTAGAGGTGTCATGCAGAAAGTTATTTTTTTCAGCAACAGGATGATCAGTTGAATCAGTTTGATCACACATTTGGTATAGTAGGAAATGAATCCGAGTTTCGATGATTATTGTAAACTGGACATTTTAATGGAATATAAGAAGCTACATTATTTTTGAAAGGGAAGACTGACTCTTTAAACATAACATCTCTTGTGATTATCATTTTATTGTGAATCAAATCAAACACTTTGTATGCTTTTTGATTAACTGGATATCCTAAAAAAAATACAAGGGAAATCTCTTGGACTAAAGTTATCTTTATTAGGCAAAGTGTTAGTAGCATAGCACACACATCCAAAGACTGTTAGTATTGAAAAATCAGGAAGTTTATGGACAGATCGTTTGTTTGATCTGATTCTATTTAGTGATGCATCATACTGATTACTGATTATGTTTAGGAAATTTTTGATGACATCAGTAACTTCAGTTTTAGATCTAAGTTAGAAAGTCCATGTGGTAATATTAAAATCATCAACAACAGTCAAAAAATATTTTGAACCATTTATGATACTGGTTTTATAGTGTCCCCACATATCTAAATGTATCATCTCAAAAGCATTATGTATTGAAATTGAAGAATTATCAAAAGGTAATCTACATTGCTTAGCAAGAGGGAAAATTACACAACTTTTATTCAAATAAGGAAAATGCAAATGCTGCAATACCTTTGAAAATGGATGACCTAATCTATTGTGTATATTTGTAGTTCTAAATCAGTATGTTTCTTGATAGAAAAAGAAATATAATTATTGCATAGATGTTTTCTTAAATATATGTTTATTGTTTCTAAGTCAAATGATCTCTGGTCCACTATATAAAGTCCACTAGCCTCAAAAGAAACCCTTATGACTGATTTAGTCCTAAGGTCCTGAATGAGACATGCATCAGAAAATAAGTTAAAATGCATAGAGTTTTCTTTTGACATTCTACTCACTGAAAACAAGTTAAACTTGAAAGACTTCACAAACAAGCAATCAAATATCATTATTTTACCACTCAATTTCACAGAACCTATTGCATCAACAAGTACAATTGATTGATCGGGTAGATAAATTGGGGATTGGCTGATGGTTGGTTTAAGTGTGGTCATTAACAGAGGGTTACTGCACATGTGTGATGAGGGTCCACTATCAAGAATCCAAATATCATTCTTAAAACAAATAGCAGAATCAACAAGTTTATTTAGTAAACTACCTGCAAAATCTCTGTAATGGCTGAAATTGACCTGCTCATTGGTCTTTGTTAGATCCTTCCCTTTTCTTTTCATCAGTTTTCCAAGACCCTGCTGCATTTGCATCATATTGGCAATCAAAGTTTGAAAATTTCCATTACCAGTAGCTGTGCCTCCCAGGTCCAAGGGAGTTTCTTGATCATGTCTTTCATTATGACCAGTTGTCACTGCATTAGTTGCAAATCTTGTCTGTCCTTTTCCATTTTCTTTTCCTTCATTCTACCAATCAGGATACCCATGCAGTTTGAAGCATGTATTCGTCTTCCTTTGTGACCATTCCTGTGACAATGTTCACATTTCAAAGTTTTCTTGGCATCATCATACTTCTTCCTTTGATTATATCTCATAGAATTTCCTTGACCCAGACTCACAGTTTTCACAAACATTGCTGAATTGTCATTCCCATTGACACAATGGAGTTGAGTCTCTCTCTGTTGTTCAACCTTCGCAAAGAGAGAACAAGCATTGCTCACAGGAAGCAAAGGATCCATGGCGAGCACCTGATTCTTTGTGACCTCATACTCATCATTAAGTCTCGTGAGAAACTGCTGAATCTTGTCCTCATTCTCACTTGCAACCAGATCTGCATAAAATCCACATCTGCAAATTCATTTGCAACAGATACACCTATTCTTTGGCCTTACAATATCAAATTCATCCCATTGACATTTCAGTCTTGAGAAGAATTGTTCACTAAAGCTTGATTGAATACACGTCTCTCTTCAACTGGTAGAAGAGAGGTCCATTCATTGTGCCAAATCTTTCCTTGATATTTTCCCACAGTGATTGTGCATCTGTAGCAAACACAAATTTGCTTGCAATTTCTGGATTCATCGAGCTCAAAATCCACATTATCAGAGTGGAATTTTCTCTTCCCCAAACTTCATAGATTGGACAATTTTCATCTGGTTTTGGAAACTCACCCGTCAGGAACTTCAGCTTGTTCCTTGAGTACAGTCTAGTCATCATTCCATGACTCCATGTTAAAAAGTTTCTCTCGTTCAGCTTCTCCATTACAAGCACCAGACTCGCATGATCGAAGCTTTGGAAAAACAACAGATCATCGAAACGAATTTTTGACGAAGCCTTCATTATCAACAACATAGCTTGCTTTCTTTATTTTTGGTGCCGAATCAGCAGAATTAGAGGTACTCATCTTGTTTTCAGAAACAAAATCTCAGAAAACGAACAATGATCAGAAGCCTGATTGCTCTGATACCATGAACAAAAGCTGAAAATTAGCTCAGATCTCAAATCAGAATGAAATGGAAAACTGAAGAAAACAGTTTAGGAAGGAAATTTTTTTGATATCTAATTTGTTGAAAAACTTAATTTCCGTTTCTGTACATGTTACATATATATAAATATATGATATATATATATATATATATATATATATATATAAGCTAGCTATAATTAGCT